>JACEIK010002957.1:80584-151820 GCA_018107945.1 Datura stramonium
ACACTAATTCTTAATCTCCCTTGAAAGCCCAAGGTGGAATTGTGAGGAATTGGGGAAGAACACATTGACTCACCTTCTATCCTCCTCCCTAAACTCTTGCATGTATGAATGAGGCCTAACATTAGCTAACCCCTTAAAAGACCCCATTTAGAGCCTAAAACGACATAGTTTAGGCTTTAGAAACTTTGGAGTTATGAAAACACCCTTACTAAACGTAGGAAATTTTTTGGTTGCCAGTCCCCACGAGGGACCTCACGAGTCGTTGCTAGGGGGTACGACTCGTGGCCTGAAACAATCATGCTTCCTCTCAAACTCCCCAGGGGACCCCACGAGGGACCCCTCGAATCATGGTGGCTGACCACGACTCGTGTCACCACCCCTGGTCTTCACTGTCCTTTCCCAATTTGCCAACTGGTCCACCTAGGCCACGGGAGACCTAACGAGTCGTATGGCGTTAACATGACTCGTGGTCACGCCCGTGGTATCACCCCAAAACTTAGTCGTGCTCTGCTTGACCACGAGTCACTCCATGACTCGTGATCACCCCTCACAACCCACCTCACGGGTCGTTCTGTGACCTGGTGCAAATTTTCAGCTTTTCTCTATTTTGAGTCCTGGGTCTAATCCATGGGTTCCCAGGGTATAACAATATCTCCCCCTTGAGAACATTCATCCTCGAATGTTAGAAACATGCAGAAAACTCATAAACAATCAATTCCCATATAAATACTGATCATTTAACTGACGGATTGATTACCTCCGAAAAGGACTACATAACTGAACTGAATTCAGACAACACATACATATGCCATATTATAAAACAAACTTGTACGCATGAACAGAACATGAAAACTGATTAGAGGTTTAGGGCAAAAATGATACCTCAAACTGAAACTGAGCCGATAGAGAACAGGTGTTGCTATTTAGCCATCATATCCGCTTCGGCTTCCCACGTAGCTCCTTCAACATGTTGATTTCTCCACAATACTTTAACTGAAGATACTTCTTTGTTCCTTAGCTTACGGACTTGACGATCTAATATTTTCAATGGAATTTCTTCATAGCTGAGGCTATCCTTTACACCAACGCTTTCCACTAGGACTACTAAAGCTGGATCACCCAAGCACTCTTTCAAAAGTGACACATGAAACACAGGATGAACCAAAGATAACTCCGAGGGAAAGTCCAACTCATACGCCACCTTACCAAGTCTCCTCACAACCCGGTAGGGGCAAACATAACGGGGACTGAGTTTCCCCTTCTTCCCAAACCGCATGACTCCCTTCATGGGAGATACCTTTAGAAATACCCAATCGTCCACATCAAACTCCAAATCTCTTTTCCTTACATCAACATACGATTTATGACGACTTTGAGAGGTTTTTAACCGGTCACTTATCAACTGGACCTTACCATGGCCTCATGAACCGAATCGGGTCCTAGCATGGCTACCTTACCAAACTCAAACCATCTGATGGGAGATCTATACCTTTTTCCGTAAAGAGCCTCAAACAGTGCCATTTGGATACTAGAGTGATAACTGTTATTATAGGCAAATTCGATCAAGGTAAAACGATCATCCCAACTACCTTTGAAATCCATGACACATGCCCTCAACATATCCTCAAGAGTCTGAATTGTTCGTTCCGCCTGACCATCCTTCTATGGATGAAATGTTGTGCTGAGCTTAATCTGAGTTCCAAGTCCCTTCTAAAAGGATCACTAGAACTGGGAGGTAACTGATTACCTCGGTCTGAAATGATAGACAAGGGCACTCCATGAAGTCGAACCAACTCCCGAATATACATTTTGGCATAGTCATTTGCTGAATCCGTGGTCTTGACTAGTGGAAAATGGGCAGCCTTAGTTAACTTGTCTACCATCACCAAAATGGAATCAAGTGTCGTCGAGTATGAGGTAGGACTATAATGAAGTCCATATTAATCTCTTCCCACTTCCAAGTGGGGATGCTAATATCCTTAAGTACACCTCCTAGTTTCTGATGCTCGACCTTCACTTGCTGACAATTAGGACATTTGGCAACGAACTCTGTGATATCCTTCTTCATACCTTCCCACCAATAGATTTCTCACAAGTCTCGGTACATCTTCGTGGATATCGGATGGATAGAATATCTGGTACCATGCTCTTCATGCAATATCCAAACCCTCAAATTACCAACATCCGGAGCACATAGGTGACCCTGGTATTGTAGCACCCCATCTCCCCCTTGTTAGAAAACCTCCACCTTTTGACTCTACACTGCTTTATTCAGCTTCCTTAAAACTAGATCTTCATCTTGCTTAGATTTGACATCAACCACCAAGGACGATTCTGACCTATTCTACACAACGACACTGCCATCGGTCGAGTCGATTAATCTAACTCCCAATCTTGCGAGCCGGTGGACATCCTTCACCAACTCCTCTTTCCCTCCTCCACATGGGACATGTTATCAATAGAGAGCCTACTAAGAGCATTCACCACCACATTAGCCTTGCCCGGGTGGTAAAGAACACTCATATCATAGTCCTTTAATAACTCCAACCACCGCCTATGTCGAACATTGAGATCTTTCTGCGTGAATACATATTGCAAGCTCTTATGATCCGTGAACACATCCACGTGGACCCCATATAAATAATGTCGCCATATCTTTAATACATACACCACCGCGGCCAACTCGAGATCATGGGTTGGGTAATTCTTTTCGTGAACCTTTAACTGGCGAGAGGCATATGCTATCACTTTCCCACGTTGCATCAACACACATCCCAGTCCGACTCTCGAAGCATCACAATATAAAACAAATCCATCTGTACCCTTGGGTAAAGTCAACACTGGTGTTGAAGTGAGTGGGATCTTCAATTCGTAGAAGCTTTCCTCACAAGCCTCCGATCATTTTACCTTCTTCTGAGTCAACCTGTTCAAAGGTGCCGCAATAGATGAGAAACCCTCAACAAATCTCCGGTAGTAACTTGCTAGGCCTAAGAAACTCTGAATTTCTAAAGGATTCACCGGTCTAGGCCAATTTTTCACCGCTTTGATTTTCTGGGAATCTATCTTAATGCCCTCACCTGAAGTCACATGGCCTAGAAATGCTACCAAGTCCAACCGAAATTCACATTTGCTGAACTTTGCATATAACTGACGATTCTTGAGAACCTGAAGCACTATACGCAATTGAGTAGCATGCTCCTCCTTGATCAAGGAGTATATAAGGATATCATCGATGAACACAATCAAGAACGTATCTGGATATGGCTTGAACACTTTGTTCATCAGATTTATAAAGGCTGCAAGAGCATTGGTTAGTCCAAATGACATAACTACAAACTCGTAATGGCCATACCGGATTCTGAAGGCTACCTTTGGAATATCACACTCTCAAACTCTGAGCTGGTGATATCTGAACCTGAGATCTATCTTAGAGAAGCACCTGACACCCTGGAGCTGGTCAAATAAATCATCAATCTTGGGCAAAGGGTACCTGTTCTTGACGGTGACCTTATTAAGCTGATGATAATCAATACACATTCGAAGGGATCCATCCTTCTTCCGAACAAATAGAACTGGTGCACCCCATGGAGACTTGCTCAGTCTAATGAAACCCTTATCCAACAAGTCCTTCAACTGTTCCTTTAACTTTTTTAACTCAGCTGGAGCCATCCTATAAGGAGGAATAGAGATAGGATGTGTATCGGGCAATAGATCAATTCTGAAATCAATTTCCCTTTCTAGAGGAACACCTAGCAAATCATCGGGAAAAACCTCTGAATACTCGCACACCACTGGAACTAACTGAATAGTCGGGGTCTCAGACTCTACATCCTAAACCCTAACTAGGTGGTACATGCAACCCTTAGAGATCATTTTCCTGGCCTTAAAGTATGAAAAAAACTGACCTGTTGGTACAGCTGAATTACCCTTCCATTCCAAAATTAACTCACCCGAAAACCAGAATTTCACCGCACGGGTCCTATAATTAATTAAAGCATAACATGCAAACAACCACTCCATACCCAAGATGATATCAAAGTCAGTCATGGACAACTCAACTAAGTCTGCGAAGGTAACCTTATGCAACACTGTAATGGGGAAACCTCTATATACCTTCTTAGCTACAACCAATTCACCGACTGGAGTAGATACAGAGAATGGTTCTGACAGAATTTCAGGACTAATTACAAAAATACTAGCAATATAAGGGGTCACAAAAGTCAAAGTATCTCCTTGATCTAACAAGGAGTAAGCATCAATATGGAAGACTTGCAACATACCCGTGACCACATCTGGCGAAGCCTCCTGCTCCTGGTGAGGTACTAGGGCATAAAACCTATTTTGGCGTTGACCACCTGCTGAACTAGTGGAGGCACCCTGCTAAGGGGGTCATGCTACTGGAGCAGTAGAACTGGATGTAGGGAAATCTCTGATCCTATACACGGGTTTGCCACGCCTGAAACAAGCATCCGCACCGACTAGGCACCTCTCAGGATGATTATTGCCGCATCTCGCACAAGCTGAGAAAGTGTACTCCACCTGCATGCTACCATGATCCCTCGAGCCTAAAGTCCAGCTCCTGTAGTCTCCCCTATACCTGGATGGAATGCTGGCCGATGATGGAGTTGGAGCAATGGACCTGTGTTGGGTCTGCTGACATGGTCCACCTCCTAACCTAACTTGAGAAACCCCGTAGCTATCGGTCTTGGCCCTCATGACCTCTCTATGCCTCCTATAGACTGACTCCATCTGCTGCGCATGCAATACAACACGGGGAAATTCAATGTCCTGGTGAAGCATGGCGATCCGACAATCCTTGTCCAAGTAATCTGTTACTCCATGCATAAAGCAGCTCACCGAGCCCGCTGATTCGCCACCAACACCGGAGCATATTTAGATAACCAGGTGAACTCCAATTCATACTCTTAGACAGATATGCTACCTTGCTTCAGATTAACAAACTCGGCCGTCTTGAGCTCTCTCATTCCGAGGGAAGAACCGATCCATGAATGTAGTGTGAAACTCATCCCAACCTATTGTGCCTACCCCCACTGCCCTGGCATCTCGACATTGCTTAAACCATATATGTGCTACCCCCTTTAGCTAGTAGGAGGTCAAATCAATGCATTCCCCATTGATCACCCCCATGACTTGGGCGATTTTCAGAATCTCCTCTATAAAATCATGTGGATCCTTGTCCACCTTTGACCCCGTGATCTCTGGAGGGCTCATCCTCAAGAAATCTCTCACCCTAGCTGTCACTAAATTCCTATTCTGAGGGAATTGCGCCACCGTTTGATTCTAGACCTAGGCAGTCATGGCCTGTGCCAACATCTGAATTGCCGCCCTAAACTCAGCATGGGTAGCTGGCTCTGATACGTGCTCCTCATGAACGGGTGGAGCTGGCTGATGCTCACCATTATGGGCACCCTCATGATCATTACCATTTATATTTCTCCTGGTGTTTATTCGACGCGGAGGCATGA
Organism: Datura stramonium; assembly: GCA_018107945.1. NCBI lineage: Eukaryota > Viridiplantae > Streptophyta > Magnoliopsida > Solanales > Solanaceae > Datura > Datura stramonium. Next base: position 86,071 of record JACEIK010002957.1, read on the forward strand.
TTCTGCAAAAGTGAATAGCATAAATTAGAGGAGTAAAGGACGTTCATCGCACAACATAGATCATGAAGTAAGGGAACAATTCCTAAACGTCTAGTAGCCTCTTCTTCATAAGTGTGGAACACTTCACACCCATGAAAAAGACTCTACTAAACGCTGTTTTCAGACTCTCTAGGACACATATATCTATGGCTCTGACACCGAGTTTGTCACGACCCAAATGTACACCCGGATCATAGACACAGGAGAAGGATCCCCGAGAGACCTCAAGTCGACCCATGACATAAGCATACATCTAATTAAATCGCATAAGCGGAAGACTTATCGTAAAGAAAAAGTATGCGTGTCATAATAGAAGAGAAAAGAAAATACATGATTGCATACACGACAACTGAATATGACTTATAGTTTGAAAAGCCTCTAATCATAAAGGACAGGTTGATGGGACAATTTCCCCAACTAACTCGCAATACAAAAACTGAAAGAAAATCATAGAGTCTGAACATATGGCCCTCGGAACATGAGGACTCACCAATAAGCTGATATTGGTCTCGAAAGCACTACAGAGGAGGATGATCCTGAGAATCGGGACGTGTATCATAAGACGATATAGCATAGAAAGTATGCGGTCAGTACGCGGAACGTACTGAGTATGCAGGGTAAGTAAAGCGAACATTTTTAAAACGTATAAGAAATTCATAAATCATCATAAGAGTAGGACGATATGTTCGTATCATATATCATAATAACATATCATATGGATCAATGTTTTCAAAATGTTCGTAGCATAACATAATTGTAATCATAATAGAAAAGGTTTACTTATCATGACTTGAGCCAACATACATAGTCATAACATTCATAAATCATGAGGAACAGTGGGACATTCTCTTAACTGACATACCACATATGAGCACACATGAAGCCCGACTTGTAACCCTAGTTGAGAGGGTGTTCTTACCTTGCCAAGGCTAGGAACTATGAAGGGCGTGATCACACATGAAAAGGGCCATTTTGGCCAGGGACAAACATGAAAGGGTCCCAACATACCTACGGTGGCATGCAGTTCGTGATTCGGGGCTTAACCTGAGCCCCGAACCTACTCGGTGTTCGATACTACTCCCAAAATGGGTATAGTGCTTATAATAATACATACATGAGTTCATGGGCTAGTTAAATCATGATAACCGTAAACATGCTTGAACATACGTGAACTATCCATGACTCGAGGCCCATGGGTCGGCCAAAAACATAATTCATGATTGATAAAATTCATACATACTTGTAGATCATGCATATAGCTTGAAATTCATAAGTTCGTAGTAGATAACATAATAAATTCAATAATAAATTCATAAATAAATTCATAATTCATGCCGGCTTATCAAAATACCAATGGATTAATGGATCGTAAATCGATTTCTTATGGGGTATGTATAATCAAGCTTAATATTTAGAAATTCAAAATCAACAATTATTATAATCAATTTAAATCAAAAAGAAGATCAAAATCCATAGATTATGGTAAGATTTCAAAATTACAAGACTCATAATTAAATCAGTAAATTTTACAAAAATCGAGTATAACACCCCATGAGTTTTTAAATAAATTTTGAGTGAAACATTGAATAGGAACATGGGTGTGGAAGAATCCACCTATCAAGACCTTACATACCCGAAAACACCGATACTTAATCTCCCTTGAAAGCCCAAGGTGGAATTGTGAGGAATTGGGGAAGAACACCTTGAATCACCTTCTATCATCCTCCCTAAACTCTTGCATGCATGAATGAGGCCTAACATTATCTAATCCCCCTTAAAAGACCCCATTTAGAGCCTAACGAAGTAGTTTAGGCCTTAGGAACTTAGGAGTTACGAAAATCCTCTTACTAAACGTAAGAAATTTTTTGATTGCCGCCTCACAAGGGACCTCACGAGTCGCTGCTGTCACGACTCATGGCCCGAAAACAATCATGCTTATCACCCAAACTCCCTAGCGTATCCACGAGGGACCCCATGAATCGTTGTGGCCGAGCACGACTTCATGGTTACAACCCATGGTCTTCACTGCCCTTTCCAATTTGCCAACCGGTCCACCTAGGCCACTAGGAGACCTAACAAGTTGTGTGGTGTGACCATGACTCGTGGTCATGCCCATGGTCTCACCCCAAAAATTAGCCATGTTATGCTTGACCACAAGTCACTCCGCGACTTGTGGTCACCCCTCACCCATTCACCTCACAGTCATTTTGTGACCCGGTGTGAATTTCTAGCTTTTCACCATTTTAACTCCCGTTTCTCGATCCACTCCGGTTCCTCGGGTATAACACGTACCATCCTCGTACAACTCTCACTAAGAGTCTGTTTCCTTCTTCTCTACTCGCTCTTCTAAACTTTATCACGGTTCTCCCTCGTATGACACGTACTCATCACGTGCGGCTCGCATCGAGACTCCGGTACTTTGGCCGATTCCTCGCATTTTCGCCTTCTTTTGCACATCGTTGCTCCAACACTTATTTTCACCAAAATCAAAGTAAAAGCGCCTTATATCCATATAAACACTCCTAGTCTGCTGCTATTTTCTTAGTTTTAAGAGTCGAAAGTGTTGTGCTACCGACAACACATCAACAATTCATCAACTTAAGACTTTTGCATGTCCTCGTGCAAAGAAAAGGAAAAATTAAACACGACGCTTAACTAGAAAATATACCAAGACACTGGCTACCAATATCAAACAAAAATTTTCACTATGACTCCAAAAACTTTAACCCTTTCTCGTGAACTAAATTAGCACATGAACTACAACTACAAAACATGATAAATAGGATCAAGACATGTCATCCATCTATTAACAGAAGCCAAGTCATCACTAATACTACACACGCACCATTGATAAATTCAAACGAAAACCATGTACCACAGTAAAACGAAGTCCCTAGTAACAGAGAATAAAGCAAAATATATGATATGGGACTAAACAAGAAGACTCTCACCCTCATAAAGAAGTTTCAAATACTACATAGTTGATACCATAGGTTTGCCCTTATTTTCTACTTCGGTTTGTTAGATTTTAGGTTAGGATCACTATAAGACTTTCTTTGTCTTGTAATCTAGGCTTTCTGGATCGATAAGGTAGAGGCGAAAATTTTTGATTGACTAAAACCCCCTCATTGGCACTATATACATGTGGCTCCATTCTTCCTTTTTCAAATTTTTCTTTTTCTTCTTTTTCCTCCCTTTTCACCCTTTTTATGCACTTGTAGCGAGTGGTGCATTTTCCAATTTTTTCATGCGTTATTCTCTTTTTTGAAATTTCTTTTTCAATTTTTTTTCTTCTCTTTTTTTCTTTTTGTCACAGACACCTCATTTTTCACTTTTTTTTAATCTTTTCTCCTTTTTTCACCTTCCCACCTTTACGCACTTCATTTAGCCACCCTCAACTTAGGCATTTTACCTATGTCGAGGTTCACAATGTCCAAGGAGGGACGAGGGCCAAATTGGTTCATTATAAAAATAGATATGGTTAATCAAAGAAAATGGTTCATTTAAGGCTCAAAATCGATAAAGGAATCATATGATTTCGGTGTGGTTATTTAGCCTAAAAATAGGCTCAACAAAAATGGCCTATTATCCTTTCCTAACCAACCATCCTAAAACCTATGTAAAGACTAACCAGGAAAGTTCTAGATCCTCTACATAGTATTGAACTAGGTATCAAACCTCAGTCACTCATGGTACATGATTTATATTCACTCTACCTATCTAGTTTATTAATGGTTTAACAAAAACTACACATGCTAATATACTTAAATGACATAAAAAGATCCATAGAAATCATGCATACGTACTGGCACACCCCCTCCCCGTTGAAAGTGCTTCGGCCCCGGCGATAAAATACAAGAATAGAGTGGAAGGAACATACCCGTGCCTACTCTCGCACTTCACCATCCATGTGGCTGCCTTGCGCGCCTAATTTAAATTCGTTGAAGACGACGTAGTTTTGCGACTCTTCGAATCATCAAGGCACACCGCCTCGATTCCTCTTAATTCCTCCACATCTCCCTGATATAGCTTTATTCTTTCCTGCTAACTTTTAACCTTTTTCCTCTTGTTCTCAAGCTCCACTACACCGTACGTGGGTTACATGCACCACTCTATAGGTCCCATCCATCTGTAGTAGATTTCAACTTTCAGGTGCAAGAGAAGCCTTGAATTAAATAGTGCGACCAAATCGCGTATGCTAAACTCCCTTTTTGCAAACTTCTTGTCATGATAAATCTTTGTTTTTTCTTTATAAATGGCCAAACTCTCATAGGATCTAAGTCTTAACTGGGTCTAACTCATTGAGCCGGTCCAAGTCAGCCTTGGTCAGCTTCATTCCAATTCAAATTAAATCTTTGTTAGAGCCCATAATGCCTTATGCTCTAATTCCGACTACAAGAATGACATGATTTTTAATAGACCAGCTTGATATGAGATGAAAACCAATCCTGAATTTATAAGTTGTTCCGCAATCCCACAAAAGGCATCATTGAGCTTCCTGCATTCAACTGGGCTCGGTTAGTATTCACTCGTTTTGCAAGAATAGTCTTTATCTCCCCGTTTGAAACTTCCACTCTGTCCACTTGATCGAGGATGGTAAGGTGTTTCCACCTTATGCTTGACGCCATATATTTCAATAGGGTTCAAGAGGCGGTTGTGAAAGTGTGATCAACCATCATTGACGATTGCTCGACGTATAAATCTAGCTAAGATGTGCTTTCTCATAAATGTTGTAACACTTTTCCTTCATTGTTCAAGAGTGCAATAGCCTCCACCCATTTTGAGACATAGTCCACTGACAAATTGCATGTATTTCATCCCATAAGGAATCCAACAAATGGGCCCATGAAGTCTATACCCCATACATCAAACAACTCAACTTCCGTAATAGGTGTTAATGGCAACTCATGCTTATGGGTAATGCCGCCCTACCTTTGGCACTAATCATAAGCCTTAGCGTAATCATGGCATCTTGGTGAATAGAGGACCAATACCCGCATTGCAAGATTTTATGTGCAGTTATAATACCAATATGATGACCCCTAACCTGGGATGAATGATGTGCATCCAAAATGCTCAATGTTTCTACTTCGGCACACACCTACGAATGATCCGATCTCGCACAAATGCGAAAGAAATATGGTTCACTCAATAATATCTCCTGTATCGAATAAGAACTTTTTCTTCCGCTGGGAGTCGCCTTACCGGGTTCACGTCCTAACAAAGTAATTTGCAAAGTCAAGAAACTAAGGAATCAAATACCGAGATACAGCCTAGTACCGGGCCATCTGGGAATGCATCATATATATCAATGTCCTCTTGACATAGCTTCGAATCTAGCCTCGGATAAGTGGACGCACCCGATTTTCTAAATTCTTTTCGATCTTTAAGATCAAACTCAAATTTCTGAAGCAACAACACCCACCTAATCAATCTAGGTTTAGAATCCTTGGATATTATATACCTCAAAGTGGAATGTCTCCGTATGGATGATCACCTTGGTTCCAAGAAAGTATTCTTGAAACTACTCGAATGCAAAATCCACACTAGTAGCTCCCGTTCAGGATAAAGGTAGTTCTTTGGCTGTGTTGAGTGTTTTATTAGTGTAATAGATATGATCAAAAATCTTTTCTCTTCGTCCCAAGACAAACAAAGAAGAGCAACCCCCTAGCATCACACATTACTTCAAATGGAAGAGACCAATCGGTGCGAAGGATAATAGGAGAAGTGGTGAGTTTCTCTTTTCAAGCACTCAAAAGCTCTTAGACATGCCTCATCAAACACGAACTTTACCTCCTTCTAAAGAAATTTACACAATGGATGCGCAATCTTTGAAAATTCTTTTATAAACCGCCCTCGTAGAATCCCGCACGCCCTAAAAGCTTCCCGACACCTTTAACTCGGAATAGGGGCCGAAACTTGCTATAACTTCAATTTTTCCTTTTCCACCTCAATCCCTTCGAGATTTTGTAACCCAAAGACTATTCCTTGACCATAAAGTGACATTTTTCTCAATTTAGGACCAAATTAGTTTCTTCACATCTATTCAACACTTTGCCCAAGTGTTTGAGGCAAGATTCAACGAGTCACCCATAATCGAGAAGTCGCTTCATGAATACTCTCTTCGATGGTGTCCTCTACCATATCTCGAGAATATAAACATCATGCACACTGAATATGGCCGTGCATTGCACAATCCAAATGGCATTCTTCTCAAAGCAAACATTCTATACGTACATATGAAGGTAGTTTTTCCCGATCTTCCGAGACGATGGTAACTGATTATATCCCGAGAAGCCATCAAGAAAATAGTACCAACCTCTACCTCATAATCATTCCAAAAGATTCAATCCATGAATGACATTGGAAAGTGGTCCTCTGGGTCCAAGTGGGTTGAGTTTCCTATAATCCATGCATACACACCATCTTGTGACTGCCCAAGTCGTAAGATTTCCACTTATTCTTCTCATTGGGTACCACCGTGATCCGCTATCTATGATGGGGTAGACTACACTAGCATACAGTAATTGATGGATTCCTTTTGCCATTTTTCATTGGGGGTTCAAAGGCCGCCGATGTCTCTATACTTGGCCCGTTGGGGCCATGCGTCGCTGATGTTCTATATATCGCTATGGTCTAGCCAATTGCCTTTTTGTGCCTTTTCAATACTTTGACCAAATCTCCCACTTTCTAGTTCTCATTAGAATATGCTCAAGTAGCTTATTAATGAAAACAATTGTCTTTACCGTAAATACATACTTGAGATAGAGGCGTGGGTTTCGCTCGAAGACCTGTGGCACTCTCCATGGCTTTGCCGGCGGTGTTGAACGGTTTTTCAAATCAAGGTCTAACTTCTTTTTCAGCTATATGACCCCATTCCATTTAAGGTGTTCACCATCTCTCTGTGTACTCTAGTACCCCATCTTCTCATAATTCATAAAGACAACTGCTAAGGTGTGAATAGTCATCATCTCTTTCCATAGGCACTAAGCAAAGACCTTTGTGTTCCATCCGGTTGTTTGCAACCTGGGTCGCACCCTTGGTTTTTACCCGAATGAGTTACAAAAGAGAAAAATAAAATAAATGGACAATAATTTAATGTAACTATCAACTACAAGCTATTAATCTAGTCTTAGTGTCTTCCCCGCAATGGCACCACTTTTTGATAACACTCAAACTCAAACCTCCCGCCGGGTATGAGCGTACGTTGTCAATAAAGAACCCAACTAGAGCTTGGGGCCGAACCTGGGCAGGGAATATGAAAATCTATATTAATGCCGGGTAGGTGAACATGTTTGTAAGTTATCTCCAAATTGGGGGATTTTGAAGAAATCAATAGTAAAAAACAAGATAATAATCAGATTTAAATCAATATTTAAAATAACTAGGTATGTGTTCCCATGGGTTCATAACTACTCGAGTATACACATGTGATCAACTTAATGCTTACAGAATTGATAACTAGGTTCATCCAAATGTTGGTTCATCCCTATCGATGACTATACTCAATCACCGTGTTAGGTCTCATGAGTGCATTTCAACCAACCGCTATCAATATGTTCCAAATTCTTAACTATCCCCGTGGGACTACGCTCAAGTTAATAGAATGATTGTCAAGATCAAGGATTTTTTGTAATTCTCTTTTCCTAATCTCTACCTCTAGGTTCAAGCAAGTAAATAATTTGGGAAAGTCCTAATGTTGTACACCGTTAAGAAATGTTTAAGCATGAAGAGAATACAATACAAGCTTTTTGCATTTGTTTTGAATCACTTTTGTGAAACCCTAGTTTGTTAATCTACCATGTCTCTACAACCCTTAGTATTGGAGGTTTTAGCCTCTCATGGTTGTAAGATTGTAAGTTGTATTCATAAACAAACACATGATTAAATACTTATAGCAATGCTTGGGAGAAAAACTTCATTGAATATGAAAGAACAATTAATAAAATCAAGAATTGATCCAAGAAAGTGTTGATCACACGTAAAGCTTTACCTCAATTCTATGTTCTCTATTGATTCTCTATTTTTTCATAATATAGATAAAACATATAAAATGTTTTTATACTGCATATCAGAAATCTTTTCTAAGCTAACACCGAGATTTTCCATAACCGGCGCCACCGTGTTATTTTACCTTTAGTCATACAACCCGTAGCAGATTGTATGGATTGTAACCGCCTCTTGTACGTCCTGGTCGGGCTGAAATTTTTGCTTAGTGTTGAGCTTCGGCACAAGTCCTACCTTCTTCCTATGAATCCATACAATGTATCCGTACTCGGTCCTAAGAACTCGACATCTTCTCGTATTGAGCCACGAGTGTTATGGTAGGACTCAGATCGCTTGTAGTGTCTAAAATTCCACCAAGTCTTCAATATTCACCGGAGTTCATCATGGGTCATGGTATGGGTTGTATGTAAGTGCTACAACTCATGGGTTCCACCCGTACCAAGAGGTTTCCTTGTGCAATATTTTTGAAGTTTTCCATGACCTCTAGTTACAGCTCGTACCATCATGGTACGACTGCACGAGAGTCGTATGTTGCCTTCTTCTCTACTCAGGCTTCTAAACATTATCATCGCTTCTCTATATGGCTCATACAATCACAAAATCCAACTCGCATCGATATTAGTATTTTGATTGATTCTCTAAGATTTTCAAGCTTCTTTTGGTAAAATCTTTTTATCTAACACTTATTTTCCCTAAAATCTAAGTAAAGGTGCCTTATATCCATATAAACACGAATTCCAAGTCCATGCTATTTTCTTAGTCTTAAGAATCGAAGTGTTGTATACTCACAAAGCACATCAATATACACTGCGAAGAATGGTCGATTCAGAGACCCCGAGCGTGATGGAGGCCGAGTTATTAGCTGAATCTTGGCGAACTAATAAGGCCTATCGTAAGTGAGTTAGCTCGACAAGCTACTCTTCAAGAGGCGCATGATGCCTGTGAAGAAGTTGACAATGTTGGCTAAAAAGAAGTGGGCAATAAACCCGTGATGATCCACACTAGTTCCATTAATTACTCCTCAATTTGCGATGACAAGGACCCGAATATTGATAAAGTCAGGTCTACAAGAGCTATTGTACCCCAAATCGATATCCGTAGCACAATGATTCAGCTTCTCAATGTTAAGGAGTGTTTAGTAGTAGTGAAGCCGATGAGGCAAAGCTCCACTTGAGAACTTTTTTGGGTATCTTCAAGGCTTACAGCTGCTGCAAGAGGAGCCAAAAGATGCTATCAGCCGAGATTATTCCTATTCTCTCTAGCCTAAGTGAAGCTATTTTATGGTTGTTGGATTTTCAAACGACTCTATCATCAACTCCGGAGAGAGTCAAACATGCCTTTCGTAGAGAGGATCTTTCCACCTTCTAGATTTTGCCGCTAAAGGGTGATATCAATAATTTTCGATAAATTTCAAGACAAAGTCACTTCATGAAACATGGCCGAGATTTAAGAAAAAGTTGACCAAGTGCTCAAATCACAAATTCCTAATGAGAGCTTGCCGGAGAAATTTTGGCGTATCTCTGACAACAAAGCATCAAGGTTATGGCGTATACAAAGTGGTAGGTGGAGTATCATGAGTCACTCGGGAGGAAGCAACAACCATAATTGACAAGAGTGACCTGTAAAAACGTAACATGGAATACTAGAGAGGTTGAGATAGCCGCAGTGCATATGCTATTGGGATAAATCAGAAGAAGCACAAGAAAGAGGAGGAGCGTGATCAGAATTTGCTCATATGAGACCATCCATCGACCTCGCTCACAAAACATATCGTGCAGGCTCTGGCCCTGTGGTTTAAAGTAGAGATTTTTGTCTCCTCACACCATGAGTCCCCACTACGAATCATAGTATATGGGTACGACTCCATTGTCAAGAGTCGTACTAAGTCTTTGGGGTTAGTAAGTGACTCGATTGTATGGATGATGGTATGACTCGTGATATAGAGTTACTGCCGTAGTACGAGTCGTGGAAATCTTTGGGGAGAGTTGGTGAAATTTGAATGGTTGGTTAGGAGCTAACCACGAGTAGTAGGAGGATTGTATGACTGGTGGTATGGGTTATAGCAACCGATAGTTTAGTTTTTCCCGCAAATTCATTAAGGGTATTTTCGTAAATCCTAAGATCCTAAGCCCTAAATTTCACTGCTTTTAGGCTCAAAGAAGTGTATTAAGGAATTAAACCTATTCTAATGCATTCAACTCCCATGCATGGTGTCTAGAAATCTTTCTCTTCAAGATCATCAAGAATTCTTCATCAATCTTAATCACATCTTCCTGAATTCTCTTTGGGTCTCAAGTTAAAGCTAGACTTTAGTGAACTTAGGTATGTGGGCTCATCAATGAGGGAATTCTTTCACCCTCACGCCCTTCCTCAAGAAAATTCATGATCACCCATTCTCCAATTTTCCATATTTGAAATTTAGGATTTTTAGGTCGGCTATGTACCTCACCGATTCTCTTATGGGTACAGTTTATTTGATATTAGCTTATGATATTCACAATTGGGGTGTCAAGAATTCTTCAAGTCTTCATGAAATTATGATTCATTATGTTTCAAGCATGATTAGGGGTAAAATCCTTTTTATGAAATTTATGACTTAACATGATTTCGATTCTCCTAAGCCATACTTATGGTTTATGATTTATGATTATACTTTCTACAAGTACACTTCATGAATTTACGAATTTCTAGTATGGCGATTTTCTCAAGCATATATGTTCTTCATGATTTTTTAGTTTATGATTTTGCCGACTCATGGGACATTATTCATGTCTAGTTCATGTATTTCAAGTATGACGAATGTATGTTATGATTTCTTAACTAGCCCATGAACTTTATGTATGATTCATGAAATTAAATGAGCCATCATGTGCATGTTACTGGGAGTAGTGTCTTGCACCGAGTATGCCCTGCATTCATTTAAACTCCAAGTCTCGTAACTACATGCCAACGTAGGTGTTAATTAAGGCTTAATCCTACGTAAACTTTTGTGAGTGATGTCACGCTCACATATCATTCCTTTCCTTTGCGAGCTTGGGATGGCTTTCCTCACTTGAGCGAGATAGTCGGGGCATCATGTAAGCTCTATCATGATGGTGTCGGTTAAGACGAGCCCTCCCATTGTCTTTATATTTTATGCATGACCATGCTTATGATACATTTGCTAAACTTATGATTTACAAAGTTTCTCTTATGGTTATGATTATTTTATGAACAAGCTTTGATAACCTTGAGCTCCTCATGTTTATGTTATGATTACTACCATGTTTTGAACTCCACTCACTCTTATGTATTTTATTAGTCTCTGCTTACTTACCTCGCATACTCAATACAGAGATATTTCAAGTACCGACGTATATTTTGTTGTATCATTTCATGATACGAGTTAAGATGCTCTGACTATTTCCGCCGTTAGTCGAGTTCCTCAATCTTATTTGTGTCTCCATCATTTGTGAGTCCTCATCCTTCGCAGGACCTTTAATTTTATGTTGAGTTATGTTATTTTAGTTATACTTTTACTTAGCTAGTTGGGGATGTTGTCCCATCGCCCTTCGACATGTTAGGGCTTATCAAATAATATGTCAAATTCTCGCTTTGTTAGTATTAATTCTATTTATAATTGATATGTATTCCGTACTTTCTACTTATTCATGTCTAAGTTATCATGTTTTGCTTGTTGTATGCTCTTAGTTGATAATAAGGTGGAAGATTTGGGCTAATGCCAATCTGCCAAAACACTTGGTACCATGGCTCGAAACCAAGGTTGGAGTCAATAAGGTGGAAAACTACAAGAAGGATGGATTAGGGATAGGAGTTGGAGGACGCATACCGGGAAGGTGATTATGGAAGAATGACTGATATCGAAATGATCGCACCGGCCTTTACATTCATCCAAAGGCTCATAAGGGGATGTTGACATTCAATGTTGGAGAGCATGATAGTTGAGTTATTTAAAGAGGCAAAAAATCCACTCACGATCACCAAGGAGATTCACTGAGATATATCTCGCATGAATCGAGAATTGAGTTGCATGCCATAACGATTTCAAAACATATAATTGTGCTGAGCGCTTGGGCTAGATGTTTGCATCCTTAAACAAGAGGAAAAATGACACACTTCCTAGCAATACCTGGGCAATATTTGAAGAATGACAACCACTAGATGGTCATAACTACTAGAAGTGGGAAAGCCATAGTTGATCTTCCCATGCCAGCTGTAGTTGAGATGCGAAAACATATGAGATAGATGTAGCAAGGAGGATGAGACCGCAAAATAGGCAAATTGAAAGTAATGCCGATTTGACCAAGACTCCAGCTGATGTAAAGGAGCTGCCGTAAAAGGAAGGTGAAAGAGGCCCCACGTAATTTTAGGCCTATCCCTTGACTACCTTCACCATTCTCAAATGTTGATGAAGAAGGTGGATGACGGGAAATTCCATGTTTTTGCCACACGCCATAGCTTGTCAAACAATAACCCCTTGGTCAAGGCATTAAAGAAGATGCCCGGGTATGCAAAGTTTATGAAGGACCTCGTGACCAGAAGCGATCCGTGGGAACTATAAGCCCGTTGGAAATTTGCACCATTGTAGTGTCAAAGTTTATATGTCCTTGCATAGAAGAAGGAATACCTGTGTACCTCACCATACTATGCACTACTAGAGACTTTGAGTTTGCGAGATTACTGCATGATCTGGGAGATAGCATTAATTCTATGCCGCTAGTTGTGTTCAAATAATTGGGCTTGAGAGCTTCACACCGATGATAATTGCAGGGCTATTGATAGAAAACCGCACAAAGGAAGAAGCCTCAAGGGGAATTCTCCATGATGCATTAGAAAAAGTGGACAAGTTCATACTTTCAAATGGATATTACTCTGTATCCTAGATTCTTTTGAGGTCCGCATCATCTTGGTGGAGACCATTCCTCGTAACCGAGAGAGCTATGGTGGACAATGAATCTAGTTAGCTACAAGCATATTTAATGTAAAAGATGCAAAATGCCTTCAAATTTTCCAGGTCACTTGGTAAGAACCAAATGAGTTCTCAAGCAGGTCTTAGCCATTGATAATGAGTTAGAGTTTCTTAATGGAATTCTCAGTAGTCAAGCAGACCGCGGCCGTGCCGCGGGCAGCAATCAGCGCCGCATGAGAGGCAACCCATGAGGTGGTATGGGTGAATTTATGAGTAATCAAACATACCGCGCCGTGCCGCAACATTAAATCAAGTGATTCTTGGGAAAGAAACCCAAGCATATCTTGACTCGATGTATGTTCAAGTAAAGTGTGAGAAACAAGTATTGATGTCTAAAAATATGGGCCTGTGTCCGGAATACGATCCCCTGCATAAAAACCGTAGCATAATGGAACTACTCGTGAGTCCCAACCGCATCGAGAAGGTAGACTTGAAAGATGCAGAAGTTCACACTACGATTGGTCATTACGAACCGTACCTACATGGTATGAGTTATAAGAGCATCTACCGTAGTGAAGAACTATCCTTAGTGTCAGTGAAGAAACTCACCTACTTGGACTGTGGTATCCGGTACAACCGTACCACCCACCGTAGGTCCCCAAGTAAGTCTTCTGTCTCCAGTACAAATGCAAGGGATGAGCTCGTAGGTATGACCTATGAATCATGGTACAAGTCGTGATGGGTAAATTAATGAAAGAGCCCAAAAAAACCTGACTCAACCCAAATTTTTAAATCATCCCAAAACCTATTTAAAAACAAGTTTGGTCCAAATTTTACTACTTGAAACCACGATCTCCCTCCCCTTCACTCTCCACTCACTTGTAACTCACTCCCATTCCATTTAAGCTGAATTTATGCATTAAAATTGCATGATTTGTCAAATTTCTACCCACTCAAGCAAGCAATAATCATTCAAAAGTTTAGCAAGTATGTTGAAAATTCTAATTTTATTTTCTTGTTAGAAATAGTCATACCTTCACCGTGAATCCTATACTCAAGGAAAATAAAGTGGATGAATATGATTTGTGGGTTACTCATGATCTTGTATGCTAGGTTGTGGAATAAAGTGCTTAATAAATTTAATTTCTTGTGGGTAGTGAGTTAATGGGAAAAATCCATTGTTGGGATTCTGTGGGTGGTTAACATTGTGTTTTCGTGAATTATTAGGGGTGGTGAAGTTTGAGTATCCACACCAAAACATGTTTTCTTTCATAATTGGTATTAAACAAAGTAAGGACAGGCTACGAGCCATCCTACGACTCGTGATTTGAACTACGACACAGGATGATTTGTTGGGACCGTCCCGAGATCATTTAAAGCGGAAATTCATGGTACGTAACTTGGCATGGATTTGGTATCACACCATGAGTCATACCAAGTGGTCGTACTAAAGAAACAAAGAAAGGGTCAATCAAAATTATACCTATGGTATGACTTGAAGAATCCTAATTACGAATCAAGATAATAAGTCATACCGCACTTGGCGTAAAGTCACATTCTCATAAGATAATCCTACGAACATTAGTAATGGTAGCCGTACTACCTTCGTAAGAGTTGTACCAATGAGTCGTAACTGTGAAAAGATGTACTACAAGTCTCGCATGAATCATACCACCATGGTACGACTGCATCGATAAAAACCATAGCACAGATAATCGTAGCTCACTCTTTTTGCTTTCATTCTATGATATCATCCGTACTAACTCGTCTCCACCGGTATAATGGCACATAAAAGACAAACAACCAAGGATGCCTAGGACAAGAGGGCCAAAGATAAGATTGAAGCTCGTGAGGGCATTGGAGTGATGAAGCCTTGCATTTGAGTTACCGTATAGACTCCTCTAGTGGTTCAAGTGATGAAAGTACGAAGTTGATATTGATTAGACTGACGAACCACGAACCTCTAGGGCACAGGCCAAGGCTCAGGTCATAGCTACCCTAGCCACTTAGGTAGATGTTCCCCGCCTCCTTAGAGGAGATGATACTCGCCTCTCATGAGTCCAGAGAGTGGCTCAAATGCAGAGGAGGGATAAGGTGAGGCCGAGTCTAAGGAGGAGGCATAAGATGATGATAATGATCAGACCCTACCCGTAGAGAGTCATATAATCGTGGGGTGTGTGCTAGGTGCTAGAGAGATCTATGAGTAGGGCCTTACCCTCACATCAAAGCTCAACCCTAGGAGTACATTTAGAGGATTCAAGTGATCCCGATCAAGTACCGAATGATGTTGAGGAGCTAAAGCAAATTTATTTCACTTGTATGACTTCTCGGTTGAATGAGTGTGAACCCCTCGACAATTTCCGCTTCTTACATAGTCGTGGAGTTCTATGCCAACCACTCGCGACCACTAACACTCGACTCTAGTCAGGCGTAAGGTGAAGGAGCAAACTAGACTCGGAGAGTGTGATAGTCTCGGGGGTGGACTGCGGGATGTCTTAGAGCAGGCTATTACCTCCTAATGTCATACTGGGCTAGATTATTAGGCCCCGCCTCCAAAGTAGAGTTTTGCCACCGCATTGAGGCCCTACAAAGAATCAAGAATCTGAAAAGGAGGAGAGGCAAGAGTAGACATGTGTAGTGGTTAGTTGGGGTGGTGATAGCTGAGGAGAAGGAGGATGCGGATTGGGCGACTAGTGGACTAAGGCAGTCACCAAAGGCTCGCTAATTCTCTTCATAATGAAGGTCTAATGGACATTAGTTCACCACGAGTTGGTGCCAAAACTCAATGATAATACTTTGAGCTTCAACAAAGAAATTTTGGTGGTGAGCATCATGCCAG
Organism: Datura stramonium; assembly: GCA_018107945.1. Taxonomy (NCBI): domain Eukaryota; kingdom Viridiplantae; phylum Streptophyta; class Magnoliopsida; order Solanales; family Solanaceae; genus Datura; species Datura stramonium. Next base: position 101,865 of record JACEIK010002957.1, read on the forward strand.
GTAATGTTGTCAACATATCTCCGAGGATTATAGCAAAGGAGATTCAGGTTGAGTTCTAGCTTTGAGAACTATTTTTCCATTCTTGAGTCTCATATATAGGCTCTATAGGGAGTCGGCCTCGTAGAACAACTTCAGAGAACATTCAATAAGTGCCAAGCTAAGTATGACTAGTAGTATGAGCCTCTTACCTCCTAGTACAAGTCGCTGTACCAAGGAGTCGTGATGGAGATTCATAGAATGTGCACTTGCGTGTTCCTAGTATGAGGGGAAGCCATGAGTCATGATGACAACATACGAACCATACCAAGGACTCATGGTGAGATTATAAGAGTTAGGAATTTGGCAAGATTCAGTGGCATGACAAGATTGCATGAGTCGCATACAAATCGTAATAAGGACTCCTGATGAGCAACTTTAGAGAGGCCGAGTTTTAGAAGTTCAAATGCCAAAAGATCTTTATGAATTGTAGTACCATTGTACGAGTCGTACCATCCTCCGGAAGACTGAGAAGACAAAAGTAGCAAACTTGAGTTACTAAGTTTCTACGATCTCACAAAGATCATACTAGGACTCGCAGGACCCACTCCTACAGCTGTAATCCCCGTTAAATTAGGAAAGAATTTCATCAATTGTATAATACATTTAGGTTATTTTTTATCAAAATCGACACTTTTGAATTGTAATTGTAGTTTTTTGGGTTTCAAATTCTTGGAGAGCAAATACTTGAATACTTTGAGAGAGTTCATCATTGTTCTTTGTTTTGACAAGTTTGATTGTGCAATCAACTATTGGTTTTTTCTTCTACCAATATTGTAAGTGTTTAATTATGTTTTATTCTATAAAATCTGATTTCATTCTTACAATCATGAATAGATAAACCCTAAGGAAAACTAGGGCTGTGGGAACCACAATGGAATAACAAATTAGGGTAACCACTAAGTGATTCTAAACCAATGTGAAATGCCTCGTATTGTTCTTTTCTTCATGATTAATGATTCTTAATGAAGCTGCACAATATTAGGACTATCTCAAATTCTCTTTCTTAAACCTAGATAAGTAGAGAATAGGAAAAAAGAACAAAGAAAGCCTTGAAATTGAGTTTCATTGAATAACTCTTGTGCTACATCGCTGAAAGTTAGTTTGGAACTTTTGATAAAGGTTAAAGTGAAATCGCTCATGAGACATAACCCGTGACCGTGTAGAGTTATCTAATAGGACGAATTAGTCATTTGAATGAACATAATTTATAATTTCTACATGCTAAGTATTGGGATAGAACAAGTGTACTAATTCCAATCTAGTTAAGAAGTCATGGGGAACACTTGCCCTAGTTAATTTCATAACTTTGATTACAACAACATTTCAACATTATCACCTGATTTATATTTTCTTTTGTTTTTGTTTTTAATAAGTGATCGCTATAATACCAAGTACAAGGTGTAACGAAACTCTCTAATCCCACTGACAAAGAGCTTGAATATATGATAACGTCAAACTAACACCTCCTCGCCGAAGTATGAGGCGGTGTTGTCAATAAAGAACTCAAATTCAGAGGTTGGGGTCAAACCTACGTAAAATATGAAAGATCTATACTAATGCCTAAGTGAACTTGTTGGTAATTTATCTCCAAATTGCGGGGCATTAAAGAAAGCAATAGTAAAACAAGATTATAACTGTGACTTCAATCAAGATTTTCAAATAACTAGGGAATGTGTTCCCCATGGGTTCATAACTACTTTAGGTATACACATGTGATCAATCCCAATGCTTACTTTTAAAAGTGATAACTAGGGTACATCCAAATGATTGGTTCGTCCCTATTGGATGATTAGACTCAATCACGGTCAGTCTCATGAGTGATTTGAAACTAACCATTATTAATATGTTCCAAATTTAACAATCCTATGACCTCCACTAAGCTAATACAATGATTATCATAAAGACCAAGGATTTTTTGTAATTCTCTTTCCTAATCTCTACCCCTCTAGGTTCAAGCAAGTAAAGAACTCGGACAAGTCCTAACGTTGTATGCCATTAAGAAATGTTTAAGCATGAATAGTATACAATACAAGCTTTTTACACATTTTGAATCACTTTGCGGCAAACTCCTAGTTTGTTAATCCAGCATGGTTCCCGCAACCTTGAGTTGTGGAGGTTTTAGCTCTCATGGTTGTAAGATTTCAACTTGTATTCATAAACAAACACATGATTAAATACTTACGTAAATAGTTGAGAAAACTTCAATAATATGCAAGAACAATTTCAAGAAAAATTAATAAAAATCAAGAATTGATCCAAGAAAGCGTTGATCACACGTGAAACTAACTCAATTCTATGTTCTCTACCGATTCTTTGTTTTTTTAATGAAAAAACATAAAAGGTATTTGTATAGACATCGAAACCTTTTTACTAAGCTAATAGGGAGATTTTCCCATAACCGGCGCCGCCGTGCTAATGACCGGTCATATGACCCCTGCCAGGATTTTACGAGTCGTAGCCGCCTCTCGTGCGTCTTGTCTTGCCGAAATTTTGGCTAAGTGTTGGGAGCCGGTACAAGGCGTACCTCTTCCTATGAGTCATACAATACATCCGTGGCTTGGTCCCTGAGAACTATGACATCTTCTTGAATGCTTCATAAGTATTATTGTATCACTCGTACCTTCTTTCTATGACTCGTACTACTTGTAGTTTCTAAAATTCCACCAAGTCTTGAATAGCCACTCCTGAGCTATCACGACTCATGGTACATGTTGTATGTAAGTGCTACGACTCGTAGGTGTGTGTTCCAAATTGCCCAAGAGGTTGCCTTGTGCAAATTCCTTTGAAGTTTTCCACGACTCTAGTTATGGCTCGTACTATCATGGTACGTATCGTACAAGAGTCGTACGTGTCCTCCTTCACTCGCTTTTGAACTTTATCACTGCTTCTCAATATGGCTCAGACGAGACTCGGTACTTTGGATGATTCTCGCATTTTCAGGCTTCTTTTGCACATCTTTACTCCAAAACTTATTTTTTCCCGAAATCAAAGTAAAAGAGCCTTATATTCATATAAAGATACCTAAGTCATACGATTTTCTTAGTTTTAAGCGTCTAAAGTGTTGTATACTCACAAAGACATCAGCACCATCAACTTAAGACTTTTGCATGTCCTCAAAAAGTAAAGAAAAGAAAAATTAAACACTTATGCTCAACTAGAAAAATAAACCTAAGACACTACACAATATCAAACAAAAATTTGCACTACGAATCCAAAAACTTTTGACCCTTTCTCATGGAACCAAATTAGCACATGCACTATGTCACTATAAAACATGCAATAAATAGTGGATCAGAAATGTCATCTAGCTATTAACAAGTAGTCAAGTAATCACCAATACTTTTCTCATAGACCACTAGTAAAGTCAAACACAAAACGTGTACCCTCACAAAGAAATGAAATCCCCTACTAATAGATATAGAAAATATATGATATGGGACTAAACATGTGAGACTCTCACCACAAAGAAGTTTCAACACGTACATCGATACCATAGGCTTGCCTCTATTTTCTTTATCTACCGTCGATGGTTAGGTTAGGATCACTATAGGACTTGCTTTGGCTTGTAATGTAGGCTTTCGGGTTCGGTAAGGTAGATATGGAAATTTTGATCGACTAAAACACCTCCTTATTAATTAAGCATACATGTGGCTCCATTCTTCCCTTTATCACCCTTCTTTTCTACTTTTTCCTCCCTTTTCACCCTTTTTTATGCACTTGTATGAGTGTGGTGTGTTTTCAAACTTTTATGCATTATTATCACACCACACCTCATTTTTCACCCCTTTTCTCTTTTCCTTTTTCACCTTCCCAATATTTACGCACCCTACTCTCTAGCCACCCTCAACTTAGGCATTTTGCCTATGTTGAGGTTCACAATGTCCAAGGAGGTACCAGGCCAAACCCCAAGTTTATTATAAAAATAGGTATGGTTAATCGGTTAATAAAAGAAAAAATGGTCTATTTAAGGCTCAAAACGGATCGAGAATCATATAATTTCGTGGGTAATTTAGGCTAAAAAGGGCTCAACAAAAATGGCCTATAATCCTTTTCTAACCAAACATCCTAAAACCTATGCAAAGACTAACCAGAAAGTTCTAGATCCTCTACATAGTATTGAACTAGCATCGTGACTCACTCACTCATCTATTAATGATTTATATTCACTTCACTGGTCTAGTTTATTCATGGTTTAAAAGTACACATGCTAATATACTTAAATGAAATCAAAAGATCCAAAGAAATCATGCATGCAATATACAAGTACACAACTAATTCATCAAAAAAATTAAATAGGTCTAAGTTTTCACAAATTCAAAACTAGTGCAAGCCATTGCTGAGTACTCCTAAGTTACTTTCAATTAAAAATCACAAAACTAAAATCCTAAACATGCCAGCTTCTACTAAGATAGCATGCCCGAGGAAAAGAAACACGACAAAAGAAGCTCCTGACGAATCAAAATCCCACAAAAATCCAATTACACCCCTTCCCTTTTTTTGAAAACTCGTGCTTCGGTCCCCGAATCAAAAAATACAAGAACAGAGAGGGGAATGGAACATACTTGTGGCTACTCGCACTTCCCCATCCATGGGTTTCCTCCCATGTAGCACTCGATTTAACGTCATGAAGATAATGTACTTTTGTGACTCGCATCATCAAGGTACACCACCCTGCATTCCTCTTAATTCCACTATATCTCCCAAGATATAGCTTTATTCTTTGCCCGCTCACTTTGAACCTTTTTCCCACTTTGTTCTCAAGTTCCACTACACCGTATGGGGTTACATGCATCACTCTATGTGGTCCCATCCATCTAGATTTCAACTTTCAGGTGCAATTGGAGCCTTGAGTTGAATAGTAGGACCAAATCGCCTTTGCTAAACCTCTTTTTTTTGCTATCTTATTTTCCCCATAAATCTTCATTCTTTTCTTTATAAATGGCTGCACTCCTCATAGGCTCTAAGTATCATAGCTCCTAAGTTGGAACTCATCCAACTCATCGAGTTGGTCCATTCTCGCCACGTTTCTTTCCATTCAAATCTAAACTTTTTTTAAAGCCCATAGTGCCTTATACTCTAATTCAACAAGTAATGACATGATTTTCCATAAACTCCGTTGATATGGGGATCTTATAAGCCGTTGGTAAGCTCACCGCGCATCATCAAGAATCCTAGATCAATCGTCCTATTAGTATTCATTATTTTGGCAAGAATGGTATTAATCTCCCTATTTGAAACTTCCACTTGCCCACTTGACTAAGGATGGTAAGGTATTTCCACCTCATGCTTGAGTCCATATTTTTCCAATAGGGTTTTGAAGAGGCGGTTGCAAAAGTGTGATCCACCATCACTAATGATTTCTCTGGGAGTGTCAAATCTAGCGAAGATGCTTCATAGCAATTCTTCTATAACACTTTTCCTTCATTGTTCAAGAGTGCAATAGCCTCCACCCATTTGAGATATAGTACATCGCCACCAAGATGTATTTCATCCCATGTGACCAACAAATGGGCCCATGAAGTATATACCCCATACATAAAACAACTCAACTTCCAAAATAGGGTCAATGGAAACTCACGCTTACTGCATGTCTTCATTTCCTACCTTTGGAACTGATCACAAGCCTTGGCATAATCATATGCATATTGGTGAATAGAGGACCATTAATACCCGCATTGTAGGTGATCTTACGTGGCAGCTATAATACCAATATGATGACCCCAACTGACAATGACAGCCCTAGAATGCTCAACCTTGCTACGCACACACCTATGAATGATCCCATTTGCACAAATACAAAATAAGTATGGTTCATCTCGCTTATATCTCTCGTACTCGGGAATAAGAACTTTTTCTTCTCGCCGAGTCAGTCTACTATGATCACATTGCTAACCAAGTAATTTGTAAAGCTTCCTGAGACCTAATAATCAAATCTTGAGATGCAAACTTAGTACCTGCCATCTGGGAACGCATCATCAATATCAATCTCCTCTCTTGCCATAACTTCGTACACCAGCCTGATAAGTGATCACCAACCCAATTTTCAATACCTTTCAATCTTTGACATCAACTCGAATTTTGAAGCAACAACATCCACCTAAACAATTTGGGGTTTAAAGAATCCTTTGGACTCTAGATACCTCAAAGTGGCATGGTCTATATGGACATTCACCCCGGGTTCCAAGAAAGTATGCTTGAAACTTCTCAATGTAAATACCACTAGCTAGTTACTTCCTCTTGTTATGTGACGTTGTAGTTCTTTTGGGATGTAAGAGTATTTTGCTATGTAAATAGATAGATGAATAATCATAGCTCTTCGTCCTGCTCGCACCAAGAGAAAGTCCTCTAGCACCACACATTACTAAATGCAAGAGACCAACTCGCGTGATGATAATAGGAGCAAGGGTGAGCTCTCTCTTTTCAAGCACTCAAAAGCCCTTAGACATGCCACATCAAACATGAACTTCTCCTCCTTCTCAAGATTTACACTATGGCTACGCAATCTTTGAAGAGTCTTTGATAAACCGCCCGTAGAATCCTACATGCCCTAAAAAGTTCCCGACTCTTTGGCGTAAAATAAAAGCAAGAAACCACTATAACATCAATTCTTCCTTGTCCGCCTCAATCCCTTTTCCCAAGCTTGTGACCCATCACCTTCCTTGACCATAAAGTGACTTTTTTTCCCAATTTGGGACCAGATTAGTTTCTTCACATCTATTCAACACTTTGCCCAAGTGTTTGAGGCAAGATTCGAATGATTCACCCATACTCGAGAAGTCGTCCATGAATACTGCCATGGTGTCCTCCACCATATCCAGAATACACACATCATGCAACATGAATGTGGATCGCATTGCACAATCCAAATGGCATTCTTCTTAAAGAAAATGTTCCATACGACATGTGAATGTAGTCTTTTCCTGATCTTCCCGGGTGATGGTAACTGGGATTATATACGAGTAGCCATCAAGAAAACAAGCACGAACCTCTACCTTCCAATCTTTCAACCATTTGATCCATGAATGGCATTGGAAAAGTGGTCCTTTGTCCAAAGGGTTGAGTTTCCCCGTAATCCAAGCATACATGCCATCCTTTTGATTGGTCGTGTTGGTATCACCATTCTTCTCGTTGTGTACCACTATGATCCGCCTTTCTTTGGTACACACTAAACCGTACTCACCCACTCACTATTTGCAATGGGGTAGACTACACCAAAGATCCACCTACTTGATGATCTCCTTTTTACTACTTCATGCATTGGGGGATTCAGCAGCATTGATGTTCTATACTTGGCCTTCCACAGCTTTGGCTCGAGGTATTTTGTGTGTACATATACCCAGAGAGATCCCAATGATATCAATTACCTTTTTGTGCCTTTTTAGTACTGTGACCAAAGCTCCCACTTTTCGCCTTGTCGGTCATGCCGCAATTATTACTGGCAAACTATTGTTTTTACCTAGAAATGCATACTTGATATGGGGAGTGCTGCCTTTAGTTCCTGTGGAGGTGGTACCTCCGCTGATGGCTTGGCTGGCGGCATTGAAAGGTTCTTCAAATCAAGGTCTAACTTCTTTGAAATGTATTTATATGACCCCATTCCATTTAAGGAATTCACCTTCTCTTGCGGTACTGCAATTCCTATCTCCTCATAATTCTTCGAGACAAATGGCTAAGGTTTTGCTAGTCATCATCTCTCTCCACATGTGGCACTAGCAGCGCCTTATGTTCTATCTCGAGTGTTTGCAACGGTCCCTCCCTTTGGTTTTTACCTCAATGAGTTACAAAAATAAAAATAAAGAAACATAAACGGAAAAAAAAAAACAATCACAACTACAAGCGATTAATCTAATCTTAAGCAGATTCCCTAACAATGCCACTTTTAATAATGTTCAAACTCACACCTCCATCAAGTATGGGGCAGACGTTGTCAATGAAGAACCCGACTAGAGCTTGGGGGTCGAACCCACAAGGAATATGAAAGATCTAGATAAATGCCGTAAGTGAACATGTTGGTAAGTTATCTCTCGAATTGGGGATGTTGAAGAAAGCAATAAGAAAAACAAGATTATAACTGTAATTTAAATCAAGATTTGCAAATAACTAGGGTATGTGTTCTATGGGTTCATAAACTACTTTGGGTAAAACAAATGTGATCAATCCCAATGCTTACTTGTAGAATTGATAACTAGGGTTCATCCAAATGACCGGCTTCTGTCTTTATTTGATGACTATACCAATCATCAGTCAAATCTCATGATGTATTTCAAACTAACCAACGTTATCAACATGTTCCAAATTCTAATTATCATGCCACAAATTAAGTTAATACAATGATCATAAAGATCAAGGCTTGTTGTAATTTTTCCCAATTCTACCCTCAGGTTCAAGCTAGTAAAGAATTTGGGCAAGTCCCTAACACGTTGTACAATTCAAGTAAGAAATATTTAAGCATGAAGAGAATACAATAAAAACTCTTTTGCATTGGTTTTGAATAACTTTGGTGCAACCCTAGATTGTTAATCCACCATGGTTCGCGCAACTCCATAAAGCTTTGGAGGTTTTAGCCTCTCATGGTTGTGTGATTGTAATTTGCATTCATAAAAAAGCATGATTAAATACTTGTGGAAATAGTTGAGAGAAAAACTTCAAGTGGAATATGCAAGAACAATTTCAAAACAATTAATAAAAATCAAGAATTGATCCAAGAAAGTGCTGATCACACGCAAATCAACCCAATTCTATGTTCTCTACCAATTCTCTATTTTAATGAAATAAAGCATAAAAGGTTTATATACATACATCGAAACCTTCTTCTAAGATAAGAATGAAGGATATTTTTCATAACTAGCATCGCCTAAGCCACGATTGGTCATAATAAACCCGTAGAAGGATTGTACGATCATAACCTGGGTCATGTACATCCTTGGCTTGCTGGAAATTTGGCCAAGTGTTAGAAACTGGTACAACTCATACCTTCTTACGAGTCACATGTAATGCATCCATGGCTTTGTCCCCAGAACTTCCGACATCTTTTGGAATGCTTCACGAGTGTTATGGTACGACTTGTACCGTTTAGAAGTTGATGAGCCCGCAAGTGCACGTTGTACAAGTGCAATATAGTGGCCCTTTAAGAACCTAATGTCAACCCACAGGACTGACTACTGTGGTAAAACCTTTTGAGTGTTAATTTACTATAACTCTAATAATGAAGACAATAAGGTAAAGAAAAGTTTTTATATTTTTGAAACTATTTTTATACTAAAGTAGAATAAGTATACAAGTGAGTCTGAAACTATGAATGTGAGCATGCCGAGCTAAACGAACATGTAAAGAAATCAATTATCGATATACATGGTTTATCTTTCTCCATAGTCGGAACTTATGCCTATGGATAAAACTCTCGTATTTAACCCAACTTAAGAATCATGAACGTTCCACTCTACATTTCGTGATAAGAAGAAATTCATGTTCTAGCTATAAAAACCGATTCCACACTTTGACGAATACGACTTTCGTGCATATTTCTATCCCGAAGGTAACTCACCTCACTTTTCCGAAACCAAGAAAAGATCATATCCTATTACTCACAACTTTCCAGCTTTCTGTTCCCTGGTGAAAAAACCGGGACTTTGGATTTACATTAACATTGGCCGATATTAACGTAGTAAGAACAAAGAATTAAATAGAACAACCATAGAAGAAAAAGATGAAAAACCAAGATAATCAATAATTACATTTCAATAAAAAGAGTTCATAACCTCAGGAAGAAAGGGATTTAGCCACTATTTGTGGATTGAACATCGCTATACGAATGGAAACTATGCAAACAATTGAAAGAAAGGAAGAAAGGATAGAGAAAACCCTAAGAATTTCGTCCTCACAACCGCCCGTAATCCACGTTCGCTCCACCAAGCCGAATATGTCAAAATAAACCTAAGTGTGCTATTTATAATAGTAGAATTTGTTCCTTAATAGAACAGCAACGTGGTCACTTGAGTAAATGCTGGAAAGCATAGCCTCCGTGCCACTGGGCCCAAACACTGAGGCTTACCGGAATTCACCCTGGAAATTCCGCCCAGAAAGACTCCTCGTCGCGCTGGCAACAAGTGGCACGCCGTTTGGGCAGCGTTGCTGCACACCCATGGTCATGAGCCACTCCTCGTCGTGGCACGTTGCCAACGCACGTGGGTCAGTTTTGGCAGCTCGCTCGCCGTGGCACGTTGCCGGCCGCTGCAGGGTCACTTTTGGGCCTCATCTTTGCCGACGTTCGCGGGTTTATTCCGTCTCCAAGCCTCTACTTCACCAACTCATGGATTAGCTCCTCAAAATCATCAAACCTACAAACAACGGCTAATCATGTTGGTTAGTATAAATTCACACTTCCCTATAATTAACATGCGAATGTACAGCCACATTGTTTGATAAACAAGGCAAAAGCGATATGGGCTTGAGTATCACTGGGCATATAAATATACCCCGATCACCTACCCCACACTTAAATCTTGTTCGGCCCTCGAACAACCCTTTACATCTCATGTAACAGAAGATTCACACATAACTAATTTAGCACGACATTCAAATTACGCTTATGATGATTATTTAACATACAAGCTAAAAATAAAGCATGCACGATTTTATCAAGAAATGAAATGCAACTATGTTAAGACTTCTTAACCTCAAGAATCGACTTCAACTAGCAAACCTCATGCAAATCAACCGATTAAGAGATCCCACATGAAGTATATCCTTTATTAAACATGTGCCCTCACTAGCGAGAGTGCCACCACAATTTTCACACGCAAAAATAGTTTTTACATCATGCAACATGTGTGGGCACATGAATAGAATTACCTCACTCACAAAAGAATTCACATGTACTATGTAATAATTCCATAAGCTGTCTTGTGTTTTTACTTCACTAATTTGAGGATGTACGTAATGTAAGATCAAGTAGAACTTTTTTTAGGTTGTAAATGCACCCAGTGTAGGTAGGTACTTGGCTAGACTGCATTACACTCCATCTTCCCTAAGCGCTTTCAATACATCACGCCTCATTGCGTAACTTCCCTTCCCTTATTCACCTTTTTATCCTGGTGCTTTCTTTTTCCTCTTATGTTCCCCCATTTCTTTTTAGGGCACTTTTAACTCATTAGTAAGGAGTTTGTATAAATAATTTTTCATTCATTTGTTTTCTTACTCCTTACTAATAATCAACCATTTTTACCCAAGTGCACCTTTGACCTTTTCTCTACTTTTTACAAGCTTCCACTTTTCCTTTCTTTTCATTCTTCACTCCTTTCCTCTTCGCATTTTTCTTCTTAAGCGCTTAGGAGCTGATCAAATTCAAGGCTAATGAAATAAAAAGGATTAGCTTATGTTGCAGCTATCAAAGAATAGGCCAAGGCTCAATAGGCCGTCTCAGGATTCATTTTTCAAGGAGTAAATTTGAGGGATAACAATTAGGTTCATTCAAAGAAATGCCTAAATCATCTCCTACAATTTACATCCTTCATTCTCATTTTATAAACAATAACTGTGCAAGTTCTAGACAATCCATAATTGCACGTAAAAAACCTTACACTCATTGCACATGCTCAATTCAAGACACATTCAAGACTTTACTCGCCTAATCACAAGAATTTAAAATTATGCTTCAATCATTCGAAATAAATTCAAGAGCCTATGTCTCAAACAAAGTTATAAACTGGCATGCTTCAACACTAATATACTTACATCTTACCACCAAGAGCATAGCGACATAACAAAACATCAAGCATCAATTTGCTATGAGTTCAAAACCAAAACCTATGGACTAATTTTCTTCTCTCAAGACTCCGTCGTCATCCATCCATCGCTTCGAAATGGGCCCCTAACTTTGACTAAAAACATTATATACGTATAAATAAAAATAACAACAAAATAAAAGAAAAATTTTATTCTTCGGGTCAAAGACCCCGCTCGAAAAGAACCGAAAAGAAAAACCAACGCGGGTGATGAATCCATGCTTGACTCACAAAAATTTTCAAATTTCTCCATTTTTTTTCACACAAGCATTATATTCACCAAAATTTGTTAAGCATTTAAATTTATGAAATTTCCTCACCCCACACTTAAATCATGCTATGTCCTCAGATTCAAATTAATATTTAAAAGGGTGAGAAATACTCCCCGAGGTTTCCGGCCTAGCGAATGATGGTTTCCTTCAATCCACGCGCAGTGGGTGTTCAACCCCACACTTTTTCTCTTCCATGCTTTTAGCTTCCTCCTTCACTGGGCAATTTGACTTCCCTCCATCTCGTGCTAACTTTCCACCAAAAACAACAAAAGATGAAAAAATAAAATAAAAATCAACTCTAATGCAAGAAATTAAAATGGATACCCATGGTGTACCCCCTGGGTTGCCTCCCTGCTACCGCTTTCAATTCCACGTCGCAAGACGACGTATTACATTTCACCACTTTTTGCTCCACCTTGAGGATATGAATCTCACCCCTAATTCTTTCTAATTTATTTTTATGCTCCCGGGGTGGTGGTGAAAAAATGTAAGGACCAAACACTAGATGTCTCCTTCGACGTTTATTGGCCCTCCCGTAAGTGAAGTCATTCGTTCTATTAATCTGCCAATTTTAGAATATATGGAACTTGGTCCTCCTCTTGACATTTCTCCATAAGCTCTAAGACTTCTATTTCTATGTCATCAACCAAACTTATGGTAGAAAATGCTTCGAGTGAGGTCCAATGCACCTGGATTCCCGAAACCTGGGCAATGCTATTGACCTCCTTTACTTGTATACCTCTTCTCCGCATCAACATCTATCTCTCCGCATTGCTCCAATGGGGTATACTCTCTATCTCTTCTCCCCGAACAAGTTTTCTACAAGTACGAGCTCCTCACGGGGACACTCAAGAGGTTCTAAATGTCTATGCTTCATCCGAAAATTCACCCTTGTCTTCCTTGTAACTCCTCTTGAATATTGCCTACAACTGCTTACTTGCAATTGATCACACAAGCTTCGCCCTTAGCCATCATCTCCGTGAATCTCTAGCGCTCATCCTTTCTAGAGTCTCCCGCATTCTCCCCTTCCCCGACTTATCAATGTTGCCATTACCTCTCATTGCTTCCGATCGCTTCAAGGAGTCTCTTCTAATCGGTCTCTTGTGTCCCAAATCCCTTACTTCACATGCCTCGTATTCATCAAAAACAACGTATGATCATAATAGGGCTCAAGGAAGGGGGTATGTATCTCGGGACAGCCCATCCCAATGGCCATTTTGACAGCCACATATGTTACACGTGTTACGTTGGCTGCCACATGGTGTCCTCCGAAACTCGAAAAAGGTTCGTCAAAATATGAATATTCACCATTTAAACCATTTTATGCCTCCAAGTGATGTCATGTCAAGAAGGGTATCCACAAACAATCAAAAATATTAAAAATAAAATAAAATTAAAAACAAGTTGTCAATCTTAGCTTTATATAGAATTCGCACTAACACTTAGGAAAATTTTTACCAATTGCCAACACTCTCGCAATCGCGCCAAAAAATCCTGATGAGCCCGCAAGTGTACGGGGTTGTACAAGTAATATAGTGGCCCTTTTTAAGAACCGGAATGTCGAACCCACGTGTGGACCGGACTACTGGGTAAAACCTTTGAGTGTTAATTAATATAACTCTAATAATGAAGACAACAAAGTGTAAAGAAAGTTTTTATATTTTGAAACTATTTTTATACTAAAGTAGAATATTTATACAATTGAGTCCGAACTATGAATGTGAGCATGCCGAGGCTAAAATGAACATGTAAAGAACCACTATCGATATACATGGTTTATCTTTTCTCCGGTTGCTAGTCGGAACTTATGCCTATGGATTAAAACTCGCGTATTTAACCCAACTTAAGAATCATGAACCTTCCACCTACATTTCTGTGATAAGAAGAAATTCATGTTCTAAACTTATACAAAACCGATTCCACACTGACTAATACGACTTTCAGTATATTTCTATCCCGAAGGTAAACAATTCCCAATTTTCCCAAACAAAGAACAGATCATATCCTATTAATTCACAACTTTCCAGCTTGCCCTCTCGGTGAAACCGACTTTGGATTTACATTAACATCGCTGACATTAACGTGAGTAAGAACAAGAATTTTAAATGTAACAACCATAGAAGAAAAGATGAAAAAACTAGATAATCAATAATTACATTTCAATACAAAGAGTTCATAACCTCAAAGAAGAAAGGGATTTAGCCACTGATTTGTGGATTGAACATCGTTACATGAATGGAAATCATGCAAACAATTGAAAGAAAGAAGAAAGTGGAGGAGAGAAACCCTAAGAATTTTCGCCCCTACAATCGCCCGTAACCCAATTTCTTGCTCCACCAAGTCGAATATGTCAAAATAAACCTAAGTGTGCTATTTATAATAGTAGAATCTGTACCGAATAACAAGCAACGGTCACTTGAGTGCAACGCTGAGCATATCCTCCATGCCACGGCCCAAACACGAGGCTTACCGGAATTCACCCCGAAAATCCGCCTGCAAACACTCTGCCATGCTGGCAGCTGGCACGCTGCTTGGGCAGCTGCACAATTTCATGGTCGCTAGGAGTAACCTCGCCGTGGCACGTTGCCAACGCTGCCAGTGGGCTGTCTTGGGCAGCTCGGTCGTCGTAGCACCGTTGCCAATGCCGCAGTGGGCCGCTGGGCCTCTCACCGCCGTTAGCGTGTTTATTCCGTCTCCAAGCCCTACTTCACCAACCTTTCGCTTTGAAGCTCAAAATCATCAAACCTGCCAAACAACGCTGCCTAATCATGTTGGTTAGTGGCAAAATTCACACTTCCTTACAATTTACATGCGAATGTACACAATATTGGATAAACATGTGCAAAAGCGATGTGCTTGAGTATCAATTTGGCATAAATATACCCCGATCGCAGTGTCCTAAATTCCACTTAAGTCTTGAATAGTCACTGTAGCTCATCACGACTATGGTACGTCGTATGTTTATTAGTATCATGATTTAACTATCCCATGAATTCATTCATACTATAAATGAGCACTATATATGTTTTTTGGGGAGTAGTATCGAGCACCGAGTAGGTTCTGGGCCTAGGTTACGCTCTGATCTCATAAACTATGTGGCACCATAGGTATGTTGGGGACTCCTATGCGATCGCGTCCTCGGAAAATGGCCCTTTCATGGTAGTATCACACTTCATGTTCTGGCCCTCAGGCGGTGGCTTGAACAGACCTTCCTAATCAGGGTGAAGGTGTGGCTTCATGGCTCACATGGGCTATGTTGTTAAGAGAGAATCTCCCCCATTGTTCCCTCATAATTTATGCAATGTTCCATGATTTATATATATTGGCTCAAGTTATGTTCAATACGGCTTTTCTCTCATGATTATGATTTCGAATGTATTATAAATGTTTTAAATATTTTTAATTTTTTTATTTATTTTGGTTTTTTTTGTTTTTTAATTTTATGATTTTTTAATAATTTATGAGTTATATATATATATATATATATTAAATTCCCGTTTTACTTACCTTTGCATACTTAGGTACATTCCACGTATAGACCGCATACTTTCTATGTTGTATCGCTTTATAATACAGCATCTCTACTCGTGCCTCATCCTCATCTTTAGATGATCTCAGTTCACTCCTAAATTTCATTGGTGAGTCCTCATGTTCCGAGGGCCGTTTGACTAGACCTATGTGTCATTTTATGTTTTAGTACTTGGCCGGTTTAGTTGGGGTTGTGGTCCCATTAACCCATCTTATACAAAAGAGGAGGCTTTTGCATTTTCGCATGTAGTACTCAACTTATGTATATTCCCAAAGGCCTCCGAATGCTATGATATGATATGTTATGTTTACGTCTCCGTTATGCCTTATGTTCACCTCTTCCGCTAAAGTGATATGAAGTTAGATGTATTCTTATGCTATGGTCGACTCTGGAGCCTCTCAGGGGGTTCGTTGTCCCTGTTATGATCTCGGGGTCTATATTCGGGTCATGAAAACTTGGTATCGGAGCAATAGGTTTTGAAGTATCCTAGGTGTTTGAAAGTCGCGTTAAGTAGAGTCTTTTTCTTATGGATGTGAAGTGCGCCACACTTATGATGAAGAGGCTATGAGACTTAGGAAATGTCTCTCTTCTTTCATGATCTATGTGCGATGAAAAAGCTTTCAATCCTTATAATTAGTGCTATTCATGATTGCGTAATCATGACTAGAATGAACGAAAGAAGAAATGGGAACAAAGGGAAGGCCACTGGTGATGGTGTAATGGTCATAGGCATCGCAATCCCCACCTATTCTAGGAGCCCCAAGAACTAGAGCCAGCCACACGCGAGTTTGCAAAGTGGTTATCCAAATTGAGGCACAAGCTTCGACTCGCCATGTCAACCAACAAGTTGTTGCACATGCTCCTTTAATGGCAATGCATTGGGCCAACTCGGGTTAGAGATTTCTGAGGGTGAACCCTCCGAGTTCCTTGGGTCCAAGATCGATGAGGATCCACACGATTTCATTGAGGAGATTCTAAATATTACCTGTGTTATGGGGATGACCAATGGAGATTTTGTTGATTTGGACTCATATCAGTTAAAGGGAGTGGCTCACATTTGGTTCAAGTAAGGAGGGATGCTAGAGCAGCAGGGTGGTATAGGCCCTATAGGTTGGGAAGAGCTCCACGCAACATTCTAGGATCAGTTTTTCTCCTCGAGAGATGAGGGAGCATAAGGCGGCTGGGAGCCATTAACTTGAAGTAGGGTGACATATCCGTCACAGAAAGCGTTGGAGTTCACCCATCTATTCAAGTATGCGTTAGAGCTAGGTGGTCGACCGAGGCTCCTGATTCATTTTGTACATGGAATGGGGGACTATCTGGATAAGGATTCTGCGGTGATCGCTATGTTGCATTGGGATATAGACTTTCCCGCATTTTGTTGAATGCTCAGTAGATGGAGTTGATATATATCGTAGGCGTAGAGAGGCCAAGAGGTCCAAGACCGATAGTTATGGGACTTCTCAAGCCGATCGTGGGGTGGACAAAGGTCGGTAGTCCCAGCATAAGTCTATTGCTCTAGCATCATCATCAACCAAGACTGCTAGATGCAAGTAAGGGACTGCAGGAGCAAGGCGCCGTACTCGAGAGGCCGTGGTATCATGTGCATGGAGCGCACTTTCCAGCTTAGCAGTGCGGCAAGAACCACTCAGGAGGTGCCTAGTTGGTTCAGGGATGCTTGTTTCGAGTGTGGCAAAACCCGACACGTACTTAGCGACAGTTCTTCAAACAGATCTGGGGGTGTGGAGCCCATATGCCAAGAGCTAGTTCACCACTTACAAGACGTCCCTCAGCATGGTGCCTCGATTAGTGCATCCTGGTTAGCACCAAAATAGGTTCTATGCTTTAGCACCCGGGCCAAAGAGTGGCGAGGTCTCCCTTCGAGCAATGTCACCGTATGTTATGAGTTTTCATATTGATGTTTATGCTTTGCTAAACTGTGGGATACCTTGTCTTTTGTGACTCCTTATATTGCTAGTAGTTTTAGAGTTAGTCCCGAGACCTCGTCGAACCATTTTCAGCTTACCCTATTGGTGATCTTGGCTTGTAGCTAGGCTGGTGTATAAAGGATGCCTGCAAATACTATATTGCATAAAGTCACCTCCGCAGACCATGGTAGAGTTAGCCATGACTCGACTTGATATTATTACCAGTACGGATTGGTTGTATGCATGTTATGCTTCTATAAATTATAGAACCCGGGCGGTGGAATTCCATTTTCCAGGAGCCGCCTTGGAGTGGAAGGGTAGTTCGGCGGTATCGGTAGGTCATTTCATTTCCTATCTTAAGACAATAAGGATGATTTCTAAGGGTTGCATGTATCATCTAATTAGGTTTAAAGATGTTGAGTCTAAGGCCCCGACTATTCGCCCGGGCCTCGGTGGTGTGAGTACCCATAAGTACGGATGATTTACCCGGTGTTCCACCTAAGAAATCAATTTTGGTATTGATCTTCTACTTGACGCGTAGCCTACCTCTATCCCTCCTTACAAGGTGGCTCGAGTCGAGCTAAAGGAATTGAAGGATCATTGAATGACCTCGCTAGTTAAGGGCTTCATTAGGCCGAGCAAGTCACCATGGGGTGCACCCGTTGTTATTTGTACTAAGAAGGATGGTTCGAGCCCGATGTGCATTGACTATCTAAGTAATTGAATAAGGTCACCGTTAAGAACAAGTATCATTTGCTCCAGATTGATGATTTGTTTGACCGCCTTCAAGGTGCAAGGTGTTTCTCAAAGATAGAACTCCGGTCCAGTATCATCATCTGTGGTTAGAGGTAGATATATCTCGAAGACAATCTTCGTGTTTCTTATGGTCATTATATTTGTAGTTACGTCTTTCTGATCAACAAATTCTCCTATAGCTTGTATGGACTTGATGAACAGGTGTTCAAGTAGTACATAGACATGTTCGTGATCGTTTAATTGATGATATTCTTATATACTCTCATGAGGAACATGCCGCTCATTCGTGAGTACCGCTTCTGCACTCTCAAGGATCGCCAATTGTATGCCAGTTCATCAAGTGAGAGTTTTGTGGAAATTCCAGAGTACTTTTAGGCCATGTGTTATCAAGGAGTGTATAAAAGTAGACTCTCAAAAATTGAGGTGGTTAAGAATTGGCCTAGACCGGTGAATCCTTTGGATATTCTGATTTTCTTGGGCCTAGCCGATACTACCGAAGATTTGAGGTTTTCTCATCAATTGCAGCACACATTTGACCAAATTGACTCTAGTGAAGTTTCAATGGTTAGAGGCTTGTGAGAAGAGCTTCCAAGAGGTTAAGACTTACTCACGTCAATGGAAAGGTTGACTCTACCCAAGGGTACGATGGTTTTTTGGTGTATTGTAATACCTCGAGAATCGCTCTCGGGTGTGTATTGATGCCACTAGGGGAAAGTAATAGCATATGCCTCTAGCAATTTAAAGATTCATAAGAAGAATTACCCGACCCATGATCTAGAGTTGGCCGCGGTGGTATTTGTATTGAAGATATGGTGACATTACTTCTTTATAGGGTCCATGTGGATGTGTTTACTGACCACAAGAGCTTACAATATGTTCACGTATGACCCTCAATCTACGATAAAGGAGGTGGTTAGAGCTACTCACAAAAGACTATGATATGAGTGTCCTGTATTATATCAAGTTAACGCTGACGCGTAGAGGACACACTTAGTGACTTTCCATTAAAGAGTGTGTCCTATGTGGATGAAGTGGGAAAACGAAGTTGGTGAAGGATGTGCATCGCTTTCAAGGTTAGGAGTTAGGTTGGTTGATGATCTCGGCGTAATAGCATGCCCGAGAAGCGTGAGCTTTTATATAATCCGGCAAACAGTTATGCTTATCAAGTTGTTCAGTACACAGTTTTATGTGGAGTAAATGTGAATATAAAAAAGCAAAACCAACACAAATATTTAGCCTGCTTTGGGTATCTACTAGATTTGGAGAACATCCATGAGTTGGTAAAGCACAAAGCCAATTTAATTTAAACAACGTTTTCGTGGCAAGGAAAAGGGCCATAGGCAAGGCTGGTCGCTGTGTACAGGCTACTGCCAGGCGTGGTGCCGCGCCTGAAATGGGCCACACGTCTATGCGTGCAAGCGAGAAAACGCGAAGGAGGCGGGGCGTACCCGCCACACAACATCGTACAATTCGCATGCCATCTCCATGGCAGAGGAGTGCCATCAAGCAGCCGCTGCGCCGTGACACGCCGCTAACGCAAGAAGGTGCTGCTTAGGTCGATTTTTTGGTGATTTCGTAGAGCTCGTTAAGCATCCGTGTCACTTGAGGCAAATCTTCGCGATACACTCCGGCGGACACTCCGAGCTGCCCACACACAATTATGCACGCTCACGACAACAGGGTCCCGCTCCTAATTTCAATTGGTCACGATTTTATTCTCGAAAACTACCTAGGACTGAAGGGAGAAGTGGACAACTCATCTAGGGTTTGGAAAATTCCCTTCTCATCTACCAAATTCTTGTAAGTATGTAGTTTAGTAGTAGTTTAATTGTAGTTTTACGAACATGAATGGTTAGAACCCTTCCTCTAGGGTTGAAGCCATGAATTATGATTGTGATTTATGAAATTGTTTTGGAATTAAGTTATTGATTGTTGTTTTCGTCTTGCATTCTAGATTGTTGGTTGTTTTATGATTGATCACCATGAAAGAATTTTCAAGTAGCTTGGTCAATGGCTTGAGAAAGCAATGCCTAATGTGAGTGAAAGCATGTTTGTATCTCGCGTATAATCTTGTGTTTAGGGATAGAAATATACCTAACACCTTGCTTGGTTGACAAACTAAGTTATTAAAGACCACTTTGGGATTATCACATCACCACTGAAGAAGTAGTTGTGAGGCTGTTGAGTTAAATGGTTAGACGCACGAAAGTCCCTAATTGTTTCCCGTAAACCACAACATAATTAATTGCCCATAATTTAGAAATTAGCATCCTCTCCCTCACAATGATGCAAGAAGGCTAGATTGCCGTTTAGAGGCCTTAAAGACCATGAACATGCAATTCCAGTTATGTGAAATAACAATTGAAAGTTCCATGCTTAACCCATTGCAAATCGTAGTATCGCATGATTATCTGGTTTAAACTCTATGTTGCTCCTAGAGTAATTTAAGGAATATTTCAAGGACTAAACCTAGACTTAATTATTCTCCATCAAAAATGTCTATAACCAACAATTAGGTATTTAAGATCACACTAGAAATGGATAGTTAGAGGAATGGGTCCAGCCCCCGTGGGTTCGACAATCCTAGCTTAAAAAGAGCCACTATATTACTTGCACACCAGACACTAAGTGACGCGTCGATGCGGGTGACGTCAAGATTTTGGCGCCGTTGCCGGGGATTTGGCGAAGTTTTGATAATTTATCTATTTTTTTGTGATTTTGAATTTCCTATGTTGAGAAACTTGGTCTTAGTCTAATCATTTGCGGGTGACAGTTGTCCTCGCCGAGCCGGCTAGGAAATAGAGAGCTTGTGGAACCGTTGCTTGAACTCCGAACGTAAATCCATTTGCAAAAGTGAGAGTAGCCCTAGAGCAAAGTTTTTCAAAGACTTCAAGAAAAGGCATAACAACAACCACCAAGGCAAGCACGCTTGTCATCAAGCAATGGGCGCTGAAGACTAGTTCGGCTATGGCCATCCCACTAGCGACAAATGTGAACTCAGCATCCGTGAACCTGAGCTCCAAGGGAACTTGAGCTTAAATGCACGTGGTGGCGTACTGCTACATTCTAGTGGTCAATTCACTGAATGGCACATGAGGACCCGGCAGCAACACCTACAGAGCTTTCTAGAGATTAGTGACACGTCCCCACCTAGCATGTCCACGATTATGTCCGTTTAACCCTCTTTCCCATTCTCATTGTTGGGAGAGGCGAAAAAAGTGAATGGGCTGGGCCGAGCCACCGAACTCCACAACTTCATGGAATGACTTGGCTAGGAAGTTCCTATCGATTCTTTCCTTCAGAAAATCGCAAAGTTGCGTGTTGAAATACTCAGCCGCGTAAGCCCGATTTATAACTTATATATGGCTTGGGAAAGATTCAAGTCATTGTCGAGAGACTCCGGCCCCATCACTAGAAATCGAATGAAGTGCCGGTCCATACCTTTGTTGAAAGTCTAGACCCACACACAAAAATATTACTAGACTCTGCATCGGGTGGCAAGCCTTGGAGAAGACATATGATGAGTTTGGCTAATTTCAAGGAATGCACTGACAAGGAAATCCAGAGTGGCACAACGAGTCAACAAGAGGCAGAAAGAGATCGTGTCAGATAGAAGCAAAGATGGTTTAAATGCCTTGGTAGCACAAGCTAGCTTCGCTCAAAGATCGAAGATGACTCCGCTCAATAAGCCGAGGTATGAATCCAACACTGTAGCTAGGTTAATGCAGCTCAAATAAGCTCCTAGTTGGTAAAATTTGTGGAAATAATGGGCAAAATGCAGAATCTTATGGAGCCAACCGATTGGGTCAATGTTGTTGGGAATGTGCAAAATGGAATAATAAGAATTTCGTGCACAACTACAACAAGAATTGGCAGTGGCCACCCGAATTTTTCTTGGGGTAAAACCAAAAGCAAGGGTATCAACATCCTCAACATCACAGCAGAGACGCTGGTAATAGGCAGAATGATGGCACTGAGTAGCAAAGCATTGGAGGAAACACGTTAAAATCATGGAGACAATGTAATCGCTAGCGAAAAATCAGACGAGGATGGAAACAGACTTAATGAATCAACAAGTAGCCACCGCAATCTGAAAAAACAAGTGGGTCACATAGCACTGCCGTAACATGAGGCCGCAAGGGGGATACTAAGCGATGCGTATCCTAACCCCTACAGCATCACCATGCCATCACTAGAAGCGGTTAAACACTGGATGCAAACATTTTAAAGAGCAGAAAAGGAGGTGGCAAAATGAGTTGGTTTGACCAGACCATCCACCGATATCGAGCAAATCATAGTGTTGGGCAACAAAATGCGTAACCTTCATCAAGTACTCAGCACAAAGACCACCACCACCATTCCTTCGCAGACTTTAAAGAGCAAAGAGGAGGAATGTTTCAAAAGTTCTTTTTGAGAGTTTCAAAGAACTTCATATAAATTTGCCTCTTATTGATGTCTTGTAGGGAATGCCCAAGTATGCTAAATACTTGAAGGACGTGATGGAGAACAAAGTTAGATTGGTGGACGTCAAGACTTTAGCACCGACGAGGAGCTGGCCACGTGGTATTGAGCAAATGCCAAAGAAGCTCAAAGACCCCAGGAGGTTTTACACTCCCCACACAAATTGGTAAAGCCGAGGTGCTACGAGCTTTGGGTGACTTAGGGGCAGCAGTTGATCTAATGCCCCTATCCTTATTCAACACCCCGTTGGGAAAATCGAGGCCGACAAGGTTGATGTTGCAAACTCGGGCCGACAAGTCGCGAGTGACACCTAAGGGAATAATAGGACCTTCTCATCAAAGTAGGTAAGTTTATAATACCTCGCCGATTTTATTGTCTTGATTTTCGTGTTGATGACCAAGCACCCTTAATCTTGGGACGGCCATTCTTGGCCACCGAAGGAGTGGTGATTGATTTGGAAAGGACTCAAAATGAGGGCCGAGGATGAAGAAGAACTTTTCCAAGCATTAAGAAGAAAATGAACCCATCCGAAGACACTACAAAACCTTTGTCGTGTTAGTATGTTGTCGAGGATGAGTGTGTGGGGTGGAGGATTCCATAGGTGCACCCGCTAGAGGTAATGTCAAGTGTTCAACCTGAGTCTGATAGAGGGTTTCAAATTGAGAAGAAGTTGGAGAGAGAGAGGAACAGAGTGGAGGTTGTTTCTCTAAAAATGTTAAAAAGAAAAGGAGATGGTTCTCAAAGAGAACCCAGGTAAGGAGGAGGTCCTCAAAAGGATACCCACGTCGTGCCACGACGCAAAAAAGGTCATAGCGCCTCTTGGAGGCAACCCAAGGGTACCTAAGGTACAATTTGTTAATTTTGATTTTTGTGTTGATTGAGCATTGCCATTTTTTGTTTGTGTTTTGTGAAAGTTAGGCATGATGGAGGGGAAGTCCGAGTACCCTTGGAGTGAGGAAGCTAGTAAGCATGGGAAGAGGAAAAGTGTGGGGTCGAACACCCGCATGCAAGTTGAGGAAAAACATTCTATTGTAGCTGTGCCTAAAGGCCTCAAAGGAGTATTTCTCACCCTTCTATAAATGTTAATTTTTGATGTTATGAGTGACACAGAATGATCTGCTGGGGTGAGGGAAATTTTGGAAATTTCAAAATTTTTGTGCTTAAGAAATTGTTGGTGAATGTAATGCTTGTCTCGAAAAATGAGAAAAATTTGAAAATTTTTGTGAGTCAATTCATGACTTCATCTACCTCAAGGAGTTTTTTCTTTCTGCTCTTTTCCGACGGGGTCCTTTGAACCGGTGAACAAAATTTCAAGCCCACATAGCTTGTTTAGTCATAGTTAGGACTGTCGACGATGAATGGATGACGACTGCCTTGATGAAAATTAGTCAATAGGTGTTGGGTTTTTAAAACCATAGCTAATGGATGCTTGATGTTCTTGTTATGTGCTATACATGATTGTAAGACGCAAGCATGCTCTCCGTTATTGAATCATGCCAGTTTATAACTTTGTTTGAGACACTTAGGCTCTTGAATTTGACTCAATATGATTGAAGCTTAATGTTTGAATTCGTGTGATTAGCCGAGTAAGAGTCTCGCGAATATGTCTTGAATTGGACATGTGCCATGAGTGTAAGGTTTTTGAGTATTCTGTGTTATTGTGTATTGTCTAGAACTATTGGTGTTTTTATAAAATGAAATGAAGGATGAGAATTGTACGAGATGATTTAGGCATTTCTTTGAATGAACCTAAACTTTATCCCCTCATTTTACCTACTTGAGAAATTAATCCTAGTTAGCCCCATTGAGCTCTTGAGCCTATTCTTTGATAGCTGCAACATAAGCTTAATCCTTTTTATTTCATTAGCCTTGAATTTGATCCAAAGCTCCTAAGCGCTTAAAGAAGAAAAATCCGAAAGAATAAAGGAGTGAGAAGAATGAAAAAGAAGGAAAAGTGGAAGCTGTAAAGTTGAGAAAAGGACACAAAAAGTACACTTGTGTGAAAATGGTTGATTATTAGTAAGGAGTAAGAAAACAAGTTAATGGAAAATTATTTATAGAACTCCTTATGAATGAGCTAAAAGTGCCTAAAGAAAGGGGGAACATAAGAGGAAAAAGAAAGTTGAAAGGAGAAAAAGTTGAAGTAAGGGAAGGGAAGTTCGTAATGAGGGCGTGATGTATTAAAAGCTCTTAGAAAAGATAGTCACTATTACTCGGTCACAATAAGACCTACCCGCACTGAAGTTACATTACAACCTAGAAAAGTCCTACTTGATGTTACATTCATACATCCTCAAATTAGTGGAGTAAAACACTAAGGGCAAGCTTATGGGTCATTACATGATGCATGTGAATTCTTTAAGTAGAGTGAGTGTAATTCTATTCATGTACCCACACATGTTGTGATGTAAAAATTGTTTTTACGTGTGAAATTGGGTAACTCTCTTTCCGTGAGGGCACATGTTAAATGAAGGATATAATTCATGTGGGATTTCTTAATCAAAGTGGATTTGCATGAGTTTGCAATGATTGAGAGTCGATTCTGAGGTTAGGAAGTCTTGCAGAGTTGTATTTCAATTTCGGTGATTAAATCGTGCATGCTCTATTTTTAGCTTGTTTTCTTAAATAATCATTATAGCCGTAGCTTGGAATTAACTTGCTAGATTAGTTATGTGTGATGCCCCATATGCATGAGATGTAAAAGGTTGTTTGAGGAAGAACAAGGCTTTTAAGTGTGGGTTGTGATCTTGCGTAATAGCATGCCCGAGTGACGCTTTATAACTTAAATTAGTTTTGTTTATCTAAGTTATTTTATACATTTTTCATGGAGTTTTATATAAATGTGAAGATATGTGCTAACCAACATAATTAGTCTTTGTTTTGTAGGTTTCGATGATTTTGAGGAACTAATCCATGAGTTGGTGAAACAGGCTTGGAATCGAATTAAAACGCGAACGTCTCAGCGAGTAGGCCATGGCAAGGCCGGCCGCGCCAGAAGCGTGCCACGCCGTGCGTGTGCCGCGCCCAGCACCGTGCCATGCCTATGCCAGCAAGCGAGCAACGCGGTGTGCAAAAGTAAAGGGCACCAAATACAGCCAAAGAACATGCCACGCGCACGCCATCTCCGCGTGCAGGAGTGCCATCGCGCCGCCTGGGCAAATATGGACACGCCGCAAACACCGAAAGGTGCCGAGGGTCAATTTTTGGGTGATTTCAAGAGAGCTCTTCGTTACTCCCTCCATGTCACGAGGCAATGCTCCGCGATACACTCCGCGTGACATGGAGCCGTTCCATGATGGGCCAAATTATGCACGCTTCCATTTACTATAAATAGGTTCCTTAGCTCCTAATTCCAATTGGTCACCCATTTTATTCTCGAAAACTACCTAGGAGTGAAGGGAGAAGTGGACAACTCATGCTAGGGTTTGGCAAATTCCATTCTCATCTACCAAATTCTTGTAAGTATGTAGTTTAGTAGTAGTTTAGTTGTAGTTTTACGAACATGAATGGTTAGAACCCTTTCTGTGTGGTTGAAGCCATGAATTATGATTGTGATTTTATGAAATTGTTTTGGAATTATGTTATTGATTGTTGTTTTCGTCTTGCATTCTGGATTGTTGGTTGTTTTATGATTGATCACCATGAAAGCATTTACATTAGCTTGGGCAAAGGCTTGAGAAAGCAATGCCTAGGTCAGGACATGAGAATGTGAGGAGCATGTTTGTATCTCGCGATATAATCTTGTTTTCAGGATAGAAATATACCTAACACCTCGCTTAAGTTGACTAACTAGGGTTACTAAAGACCAACTCGGGATTATATCACCACTCGAAGAAGTAGTAGTGAGGCTAAGTTGAGTCAAATGGTTAGACGCACGAAAGTCCCTATCGTTTCCCCGTAAAACCACAACATAATTAATTGCCCGCGAACTAGAAATAGCATCCTCGCTCACTCCAGTGTGCCAGATTTTCGTGTTTAGAGGTTCGAAAGACCGTGAACATGCAATTCTAATATGTGAAATAACAATTGATAGTTCCATGCTTAACCCATTGCAAATCGTAGGTCGCATGATTATCTGGTTTAAACTCTATGTTGCTCCTAGAGTACTATGCATTATTTCATCGACCAAACCTAGACTTAATTATTCTCCATTGAAATGTCTATAACCAACACTTTAGGTATTTAAGAACACACTAGAAATGGATAGTTAGAGGAATGGGTCCAGTCCCTGTGGGTTCGACAATCCGGTTCTTAAAAAGAGCCACTATATTACTTGCACGACTCCGTACATTCTGCGGACGCGCCGATGCGGCGACGTTAGCTGACTCCACTTATGGCTATGTTATTATTCAAAGCATCAGAATCGTCCTTTGGAGGATCGATGTAAAATCTATACAAGATGAGGACCCGATTTTGGTAAGGTTGAAGGATGCCATCCAGAGTAAGAAGTTGGAGGTTTTCTCCCAAGGGGAGATGGTGTGCTTCTCGTATTAGGGTCGCCTATGTGTTTCAGATGTTGATGATTCGGTGATCCAGATATTGCATGAGGCTCATGGATCCAGGTGTTCCATCCATCCGGGTGCCACCAAGATGTATCGTGATTTGTGAGAAATCTATTGGTGGGATGGTATGAAGAAGGGTATTGCACTTGTAGCCAAGTGCCCGAACTATCATTATAAAGGCTGAGCACCAAAGGCCAGGAGGAGTACTTTAGGATATCATCATTCCTACTTGGAAGTGGGAAGAAATTAACATGGACTTCATAACAGGGTTACCTCGTACTCGCCGACAATATAATTCCATTTGGGTTGTGGTAGACGGCTGGGACTAAGGCTTTCCACATTTTCACCCAGGAAAATATGGACTCAAAGCAGGATTACACTGAGTTATATATCCGGAGCGTCTGATTGCATGTAGTGCCCTTTTTCCATCATTTCCAAATTGAGGTAAATAAATTTACCTCTCAGTTTGGAGATCTTTTCAAAAGGGTCTTGGTACGTTGTGTTAACTAAGCACAACATTTCACCCGTAAAACGAATGGTCAAGCGGAGCGTATAATTTAGACCCCTCGAGGAAACAAGCCGAGGGCATGCGTGATTGACTTCAAAGGTGGTTAATGATCAATTGCCCCTAATCGAGTTTGATTACAATAATAGTTAATACTTCAATATCCAAAGGGCACGTTGGAGGCTCTTGGGCGGAGATATAGATCACCCATCAAATGGTCTCGAGGTTTGTGAGGTAGCGATGATAGGGCCACATTAGGTTCATGAGGCTATGGTGAAGGCTCAGCTTGATAAGTGATGTGTTGAAACCGCCTTGAGTCATCAAAAGTCCTAGGCGGATGTGAGAAGAAGAGAACTCGAGTTTGAAATTGATAATTGGGTATTTCTAAAGTATCTCCCATGAAGGAGTGATGTGGTTTGGAAGGAAATTAAAAATCAATCCCTGCTAAGTGCTGGTCCTTACCGAATCGTGAAAGAGTTGGTAAGGTCACGTATGAGTTGGAGTTGCCCGGCAGAGTTGTCTTCCTCGTGCATCTTGTGTTTCATGTATCACTTTGAAGAAATGTTTGGGAGATCCAAACTCTGGGCTTGTCTCATGGACAAATAAGCAGGGTAAAAGATAGCCTTAGCTATGAGAAGGTTCCATTGGAAATATTAAGAGATCATCAAGTTTGGAACTAAGGAACAAGGAAGTAGCTTTAGTAAATGTTTTATTAGATTAATCCAAAGATGTTGCTGAAGGAGCTACATGGGAAGCCGGCGATATGATGACTAGATACCTACACTTATTCTATACCTAGCCGCTACTTGAGGTGACGCCGCTTTTTCCTTATAACTCTATTTAGTAATCATGTTCAAATCATGTGTTCAAGTTTCTTTTATGTGTATGGTTGTGTATGTGAAGTATGAAATCGTCACTTATGTAGTATGCATTGGAGGTAGTCAATCCATCGCTTGTGATTTAAATGATCGCATTTGTCGGATGATTTCTGTTTGTCTCTGTTTTCTAGTGTAAGCCAGCCATCAAGCAAGAATGCTCCTGGTGTGTGGAGATAGCTGTTCATGCATCTCCCCAGGAGCTTGAGGATCAGATCCGGAGTTTAAACGGGAAAATTGGAAATTTTACAAATGTAGCTTCGCGTAACGAGCCGTCGGGGAGACCCGTTGAGCCGCCCACGTGTTGTGATGTGACTCATGGGGGAGGCCAACAGGAAGTCCAAATTTAAGAAGAAGTACCCCTGCGTGGATGAAGACCACGCAGTCGTGGTCACCACCACCACTGCTAAGCCGCCATGGAGTAGTGGCACCGAGAGATGAAGAGGAGGAGGCAAATAACCCAATGAAGGGATCCCATGCATCGTAGCCGCAACCACGAGTCTAGGGTCAATTGTTACCACTCTGCATGAGAAATCTTTGAGAGAGTGAGGCAAAGGCACATAACGGCTGACACCACGAAGCCGTTTCCCCAAGGCCACGATTCGTCAGCTCGCCCGTTAGGCCACTCTAGCGCTTATTTTCTCGCGAATTTAGTATGGACCTTTTCATAATTCTTTTGAGTTCATAAAGCCTAAATTATGACATTTTGGGGTATGAATAATGGCCTTTATGGGTTATGTTCAGATTACTCATTTTCCATCCATGCATCCATAGTAGAAGAGAATTGAGAAGGTGATCAAGCTAGAAATCTTCAATCTCTTTCAACCTTCCTTTGGGCCTTCAAGGAAAAGCAAGATTCCCTCTCCATCGTGTAAGTAGGGTTACGAATGGGTGTTTCCGTCCACACTCATGCCCATTCTCTATGAATTTATGAAAATCTATCAAAAATCTCATGGGGTTTTGAATTCAATTTTGTTAAAATCCAATGTTTTGTTAATGATCGATTTACAATTATTATATATTTATAAAAATTATTGATTTCAATTTCTACCAAATTGCTTCAATTATGCATGATCTATGATGAATCGATTTATGATCTACGTCTCAATTGTTGATATTTACAAATCCATCATGATTTATGATTTGAATTATGGATTTATTTAATTAACCGTCATGATTTAATGATTTTCAAGTTATATGTATGACCTACGAGTATGCATGAAACCCATGATTCATGAAATATGATTTTTGCCGACTCACGAGCCTTATGTCATGGCTAGTTCACGTACGTACAAGTATGTTTATGATTGTGATGATTTAACTAGCTCATGAATTCATGTATATTATACTATGAGCACTCTATATGTTTTGGGGAGTAGTATCGAACACCGAGTAAGTTTAGAGCCTAGGTTATACCCTCGATCTCATAAACTACGTGCCACCGTAGTCTGCTGGGGGACCTCCTATGACTATCCCCAGCCCAAATGTCCTGCTTTCATGTTGATATCACACATTCATGGTTCTACCCTTGGCAAGGTATGGACACCCTCCAGAATTAGGTACAAGTCGGGCTTGATGTGTGCTCATAGGTATGTCTAAGAGAATCTCCCAATCGCCTCATGTTTTATGCATGTCTATGATTATGTATATTGGCTCAAGTTAAGTTAATAAATCTTTTCTCTCATGATTATGGTTAAGATTGTATTACGAATATTTTAAAAACCTTGAGCCTTATGTTATGTTTCGAATATTTATGATATGAGCATGATGTCCTATTCTTATGATCACTTATGAGTTTTATATATATTTTAAATGCCGTTATACTTACCTTGCATACTCGACATTTCACGCATCGACCGTATACTTTTCTATGTTGTATCATTTCATGATACAAGACCCAACTCAGGCTCATCCTCATCTTTTAGACCATCTCGTAGTTCACCTTCACTTTATTGGTGAGTCCTCATGTTCTAAGGGTCGTTTTACTAGACCTTTATGTCATTTTATGTTTCGCATTTCGCCGAATTAGTTAGGGGTGTTGTCCCATTAACCCATCTTATACAAAAGAGAGGCTTAGACAATATGTAGTACTAAGCTTATGTATAGCGCCGTGCCTCCGAATGCTATGATATGTTATGTTATGTTTATGTTTCCAATTATGCCTTATGTTCACTCCCTTCCGCTTAAAGTGAAATAAACAATATGCTTATGCCATGGGTCAACTTGAGCCTCCGGGTTCCTTGTCTCTTGTTTTTACTTGATCCCACATTTGGGCCGTCACATGCATCATGCCATAATGTTAAATTAGGTGCTTCTTAGGAAGCAACCCGCCATCTTGACTGATGTATGTTCAATGTGTAGGAGAAAAAAAAATTATGTGTCTAAAAAGTATACCGCAGTATCCGTACTACAAGCCTCCATACAAACCGTAGAATAATGGAACTAAGCCGTAGTCCCATCCATACTAAGAAGTACAGACTTGACAAGATGAAGAAGTTCACACTACGGTTGTTCATTACGAACTGTACCTACATGGTACGAGTTATAGTACCCACTGTAGTGATAAACTATCCCGAGTGTCAAAGTGCGTAAAACTCCAACCTAGAGTCGTGTTACTGGTCGTGGCATCCCGATAAATCGTACCATGCACTCACAGAGGGGTCCTGCAAGTCTTCTAAGTCTCTAGGTAATGGAATGCAAGGGAGGAATCGTAGGTATGACCTATGAATCATGGTACAAGTTGTGATAGGTAAATTAATGAATGAACCAAAATAGACCCAACTCGACTCCGAATTTTTAAATCTACCCAAAACCTATTTTTAAAAAAAATTCTGGTCCGGGCCTTCCACAATACTTGAACCCACGATCTCCTCCCTCACTCGTAACTCACTCCTTTTGAGCTCGAATTTATGCATTAAAATTGCACGATTTGTTAAATTTCTATCCTAAACCTGAAGCAAGCAAGAATCATTCAAAAATTTAGCAAGTATGTTGAAAAATTCTCATTTTATTTTCTTGCGAGCAATAGTCGTACCTTCACTGTGAATCCTACACTCATGAAAATAAAGTGAATGAATATGATTAGTGGGTTACTCATGATCTTGTATACTAGGTTGTAACAAAGTGCTCACGAATTTAATCTCTTGTAGTAGTGAGTTAATGGGAAAATCCATTGTGGGACTCGTGGGTGGTTAACATATTGTTTACTATGAATTATCGGGGTGGTGTAGTTTGAGTATCCACCCAAAAACATGTTTTCTTGCATAACTGTAATACACACGGTAAGGAAAGGCTTCACGAGTCATCCTACTGGCCGTGGTTTTGAACTACAACTCATAGGATGATTTGTTGGGACTGTCCCATGATCATTTAAGTTGAAATTCATGGTACAAAACCTAGTACGAATTGTGGTATCGCACCATGAGTCATACCAAGTGGTCATACTAAAGAAACAAAAATGGTAAAATTCAAAATCAAAATTACACCAATGGTATGACTTGTAGAATCCCCTATGAATCATGATAATAAGTCATACCGTACTTAATGGGGGAAGTCATATTCGTAAGATAATCCTACGACCATTAGTACGAATCTACTACCTTGGTACGAGTTGTATCGCTAGTCGTAACTATGGAAAGATGTACTGGCTAAGTCTCAATACGGATCATACCACCATGGTACGACTCGTACTAATAAAACCAAGGTAGGATATCACAGCCACTTTTTCTTGCTTTAATTCTATGATATCATGTGTGTATACTAACCTTTTCTTCGACAGTACAATGGCACACAAAATACAAGCAACCAAGGATGCCTAGGACAAGAGGTCCAGAGATGAGATTGAAACTCGGAGGGTATTGAGGGATTAAGCCTCTACATCTCGAGCAGGAGACGTAATTCCCTAAAGGGTTCAATGAGAAGTACGAAGTTGATATCATGAGACCGGGACGAGCCACGAACCTCTAGGGCAATGCACTGCTGCCTGCACTGCATAACTACCCTAGGCACTTCCGGTAGATGCTCCCGCCCAAGGAGGGAGATGATACTCGGTCTCATGATTCTGAGAGTGGCTCAAATGCATTGGAGGGGTCAGTGAGGCCGAGTCCGAGAAGGAGGCACAAGATGATGATAATGATGAGACCCTACCTCAGAGCCATATAATCGTGTGGGGTGTGCCAGTGCTCGAGAGATCTATGAGCAGGACTTACTCCTCACATCAAAGTTTAACCCCGCAGAAGCATTCGTGAAGAGTCGTGGACTTGATCGGGGCACTAAATAAAGTTGAGGATCTAAAACCCATCTATTTAACTTGTATGACGTTAGTTGAATGGAAAAAACCCCGAAAGCTTCAAGTGGCTACATAGTCGAAGTTCTATGCCAACCATTTGGAGACCATGGAGCATCAGACTCTACCAAGCGTAAGGTGAAGGAGCAAATCCTTAGATCAAGAGAGTGCTAGTCCGGGGTGGACTGTGGATGTCTTAGAGCAGCCATTGCCCGAATGTTATACGAGCCAGATTATTAGGCCCCAGCCTCTCCAAAGCGTAGCGTTTGGCCACTACATTGAGGCCCCGAAAAGGGTCAAGCATCCGAGTGTGGAGGAGAGGAAGAGACATATGTAGTGGTTATTAGGGTGATAGTTGAAGAGAAGGAGGATGTGGATTGGGCGACTAAGGACAAATAGGTCCCAAAGGCTCCTTAATTTCATAATAAAAGTCTATTGGACATTAGTTCGCCTACAAGTTGGCGCTCGACACCTAATGATAATACTTTGAGCGCCTCGACAAAGAAAGTTTGGTCATGCAGCATCATGCCAAAGTTATTTTATCAACATCCCAGGGATTATAGCGGTGGAGATTCATGTGCTGAGTTCTAGCTTTGAGTGCTTTGATTCAATTCTGCGTCTCATGTATATGCTTTATAGAGAGCTGTGTGTCTAGATGATAGCAGAGATTCACGCCGTAGTTGACGCACACCTGACCGCCGATATTAGGGCCGATACAAGATAAGATGAACCTAAAGTGAGTTAGGTTAGAACACCAACAACGGTCTTGACACTATAGATAGCGGGGCGAGGAGGTAGATTCCCCAACATCGCTGATTAGAGTGAGATATCTAGTGACGTGAGGCCTACGTACAACAATTACCACTAACACTTCCTCCGCCTCCTCCACTAGCCCCGTCAGGCTAGGTCGTAGGTGGATATCTCCTGTGGCACATGATTTCCTGGAAAAGAACGGACAAGAGGCTAACCTTGATCGAGAAGAAGGTGAAATGTAATGAGTGGAGCGCCTGCCGTATAGGTGAGGGCCGAGATCGATACAATCAAGTAGCCTAGAGCTTTGCATACGAGACTTAATAGCTTTGAGTGTAGGCTCAATGAGTGTCTGGCAAAGATGCGGTGACATGAGGAGTTTATAGGATAAGTTGGGCTCGATCGTGAGCCAGTAGCCGAGCTGGCCATCTTGACAAACACCACATATTTCTAGCTCCCACCATTCATTGTTCGAGGATGATCTCGATGAGGAGTTCAATTTAAGGGAATTTTGTGACTCATGAGCCGGCCAATGGAGATAGAGGAAAGAGGAGAGCATCGTAGTGTAGTTGATGAGGAGACCTCTCAGATGAGGAAGAAAAAAATTAGGAGCACAGCAGTAATAGTAGCTTAATAATGGGATTCATGACATGTACATGTCTCGAGTTGTAGGAGAGCTAGAGGAGCTAGAGCTCAAAATGGTTGTGCCTAGAGAGCCTACGAAAGTGGTGAGGACCCTTCAGTGAGCCATATTCAACCTATATTGATACCGAGGTCAATGAGGTAGCCAAGATTATCGAGGGGGCAACCACATCCCCTACAAAGCTTCAAACCATTTAGTGCGCTAGCCACCATTGGCATCACAATTGCATATGAGAGTGTGCATTATCACCTACCTACACAAGATGAAAGGAGCTCTTAGAGCCACGGTGCATGTCCCTTCCCAGGTTTCCTTTAACTATTTTGGAGACAAGGCATTCTTTTTTGAGAGGATGTGTATCGCTTGTTTTGTTCATCCGAGGGTTTTTATTGTCGTGTTTTTCCTCGACATGCTATATATAAATCCCATGTTTAATTTGTTTTTGTTTATTTAACTAGATGTAGCTTAAGAGTACTTAACAACCAATAAAAAATGAACGTCGTGTTTGATGTTTTGAAATTTTGAAAACAATGACCCTTTTTAAAAACTTTGTGTGATTAGCTATGTTTATGTACCGCAAAGTATGACCACCGTGGATCTTTTTTATGAAATTAGATATATCGAATGCGTAACTGTAGCATAGATGTGCATGAACTAGATAGGTAGTGTGATGCAAACCTGTACCATGTGTGAGTGAGGATTCTTACTTTAGTTCAATGTTGTAGGTGATTTAGAACTTGTCTAGTTAGTCTTTCTTAGGTTGTAGAATTGTTGGTTACGAAGAATCATAGGCCATTTTTTATTTAGCCCACTTTTAGCTTAAATACCCTACCAAATGAAATGAATCCCTTTGATCCCATATTTGAGCCTAAAAGTTGATCTTTTCTTTGATTAGCCCATTCACCTTCCTTGTTTTGTTTGTAATGAACCCGTGGCCCCGGTTCCTCGTTGCATGTTAGAACCTCAACTCGTGCAAAATGCCTTAGTTGCTGTGGCTATTGTATAGGTGCATAGATGATGAGAAAAGAAAAGGCTAGTTAGTAAAAGGTGAGGTGCATTGTGAACAAAGAAAAAAAGGAAAAAGAAAGAAAAGAGAGCAATTTGGAGAAAAAAGGAAAAATAGAAAAGTGAAAAATACACTACACCCACCAGCTAGAAGATGAAAAAATGGAGAAAGGGAGAAAAAGGAAAAAAGAGAAAAAAAGGAGAGTGGGAGGAAGTTAAAAGTGAAACCAAGAGTTGTGTAGTGCTAAGGAGGGTTAGCCGCTAATGTCCATATGTAACACACCCATCCCCACACCTACATTACAAGTCGATAAAGTCCTATAGTGATCCTAACTTAACTATCCGAAAAGCCGAGTAGAGAAAATAAGGCAAGCCTATGGTATCACTTGTGCAATATTTGGAACTTCTTGTGGGAGTGAGAGCTTTACTTTTATAGTCACGGTTTCATATATATATATATATATATATATATATATATATATATCATTATGAGTGTTTAGGATTCGTTTGATGTAAGGGTACAAGGGTTGTATTGCATCTCACTAGTTGTTCCAGGTAAATAGCATTAGTGATAGCTCATTGTCTCGTTAATATTTGATGCCATTTCTAGATCCCTTTATATCATGAGTTGTAGTTTCAAGTATGCATAACAATCTTGATTTCACTTCCAAAAAAAGAGGGTCAACACTTGATAATGGTCATGTGTGCAAATGTTGGTGTTTTGGTTGTAGGTCTTCTGTTTTACTTTCTAGTTACGCGTCGTGTTTGTACTAGTGTTTTTGTTTCTCCAAGGACATGCAAAAGTTATAAATTGAGGGTGTACTTAGGTATATTTATACTGATATGAGGTTCTTTTTTACCTTATTATCGTGGAAATCAAGTCTCGGAGTTGACTTGTGGAAAAGGAGATGAAATAGTGCGTAGTGGTTTGTTACGAGTATCGAGTGAGCCATACCAGCCATCCGTAGCACAACTTCAGAGAACATGAAGAAGTGCTGAGTTAAGCACGACTGTAATATG
The DNA here is from genome assembly GCA_018107945.1 of Datura stramonium. Lineage (NCBI taxonomy): Eukaryota > Viridiplantae > Streptophyta > Magnoliopsida > Solanales > Solanaceae > Datura > Datura stramonium. Next base: position 138,215 of record JACEIK010002957.1, read on the forward strand.
AGTCGTACTCATCCTCGGTACAAGACATAACAAGAAATCACAATGAAGATTTAGAGAATATGCACTTGTAGAAGTTCCTAGTACGAGTGAAAGCCACGATTCATGATGACAACATATGGACCGTATAAAGGACTCTGGTGCGTATCTGTGTGGAATTGAGCACTTGGATGATTCGGGGCATAACAAGATTGCACGAGTCATACTAAAGATGGTATGAATTGTACCAAGGAATCATATGAGCAACTTCAGAGAGGCCAAGTTTCAAAAGTTCAAGCCACGAAAAGCTCTTACGAATCGTAGTACCATTGTATGATCTATATCATCCTCTAGTACCCGAGAGAAGATAGAAGCTATAGACTTGTGTTACAAAGCCTTACGACTCGTAGCATTATGCTACAAGTCGTAGGATGACTAGGAAGCAAAATCTTTGTTAAAGTAGGAATGGATTTCATTAATTGTATAAATACTTTTAGGTTATTTTCCTTATCAAAATCCGACACTTTTGAATTGTAGTAGTAGTTTTTTGGTTTCCTAACTTCTCGCAGTGGAAATACTCAATTACTTTTGAGAGAGTTCATCATGATTCTTGATTTACAAGTTTGATCGCGGCAATCACAGTTGGGTTTTTCTTCCATCAATATTTTAAGTGCTTAATTATGTTTTCTTCTATGAAATGTTATTTCATTCTTGCAATCATGAATAGCTAAAGCTCCTAACAACTAGGACATGGAATCATAGTGGAATAACAAACTAGGTTGACACTACGTGATTCTAAAACCAATATGAATGCATGTATTGTTCTTTTTTTTCATGATTAATGTTTCTAACTGCGCAACACTAGTACTAGCCTAAATTCTCTTTGCTTGAACCTAGAGAAGTAGAGATTAGGAAAAGAAAAGAATAACAAAGCCTTGAAATTAAGTTTCATTGAATAGCTTGAGCTTCGTTGTCGTAGGAAAGTTAGTTTGGAACTATTGATAATGGTTAAAGTGAATCGCCTATGAGACCCTAACTAGGTGATTGAGTAGAGCCATCTAATGTAGATGAATCAGCTCATTTGAATGAACACCATTTATCGCTCTCTATAAGCTAAGTATTGGGATAGATCACGAGTGTACTAATCTAACCTAGTTACAGCTTCATGGAATACTTAGCCTAGTTAATTGCATAATTCTGATCACAACAATATTTCAACATTGTCACAAGATTATTTTCTATTAAAATCCCCTTAGGAAAATAATTGAACTAAAAAGTGTGAATACTAGCATTAGTCTATATCTTGACCGTATTCCATATGGGATTAACCCCAACCTTAGTTGGGTTCTTAATTGAGAATGTCCATATACTTTTATAGGGGGTGTGATTTGAGCATTATCAAGTCTCTACTCACGAATTAGTGTGGAGACTTTCGTTACTTATCTTTCAAAGGGGGCTACAACATCTTTAAAACCCCTTTCTTTCTTTCTTTCGCTATTACTTGATTCCACTAGTTTCGATGATCCAAACTAGTATCTAACAACTTTCTTTCTCTCAGATGGTGAGTACACGCTCCGAGCAAGCCAAAGAAGAGGCACCCAAGCCAACAAGCTTGACTCATGGTTCGTGGTGAGTATGGGCCAGAGGGAGAGGATGAGATCGTGGATAGAGAGCCGCTCTCCAACTAGGGAAATTCTAGTCGTTGTTCCAAATCAAGAGAGGTCCAAGTCTCCAAGGTTTCAGAGGTTCGCCGAAGAGAGCAAACAGAAGAGGTGGCTATGGCCGGGGCACATGCAAGTGTTGCATCGCCACGATTCCTTCGAGGTTTGCCTCTGTGTTAAACTTCACAGCGATTTAGTAGGTAATGGAGCTATAGTTGTAGTTCCGCGTGTCAACACTCGAGGATACAACATGCGCCCCGCCGTACTTTCCCACATGGATGATAATAATTCCGATACAGTATGTGATGAGTTGGTAATTTTACCAACTTATTAGGATTTTAAACATGAGTTATTGCCTTGTTTTTGTAACAAATTAGGAAGTTTGTTTTGGTCTTTTCATTTGATTATGTAGGTATTGAACTTAGACAAGGAAAAACAAAAGAGAAAAAAGCACATCGTCGAAGTAAGGAACATGTGTGCTACATATTCATAGAAAAGCACACACAAGACTGCCATGGAGTAGAAAAGAACTCCGTAAAGTGTGTTGGCACCGTGAAATACAGCTTGCAACCATATGACTTCAAGCAACACCGCTAAGACTCAAGGAGCACTCGCAACATTTGATAAAGCCTGAAACACAAAAGCACACAAGTGAACATGCTAATAGGAGGCCAAAATGTCCATCTAGCTGAACGGTGTACTTCCGAGAAGCTTTCAAGGGAATACTTGGAAAGATGTGCAAGGAGAATGTGCGTATTTCTCTTACCCCAAACAGGCACACCCATGTCATAACACATCTTAAGATAGAATTGAATCAGAGAGAGAAAGAAGTATAAAGAAGATAGAGAGTGCACTTTCCTTTTTCTTTTTCTTCTTCAATTAAATTGGAAAGTACACCATTGTTGTAGGTTTTTGAAATCTTAAATCTACTATTCATTATGATGATAGTTTATGTCATGAATCAACATAGGCCCAAATCTAGACACGAGACAAAGAACCCTCAGAGGCTCGAAGCTCATCCATGGCTTGAACATGATATCTAAAATCAAACGTGATCAAGTGTAAGACTGAATAATATATAATAAAGCGGAAGTTTGAAAATATCATTAAAATCTCGAATACATAACACAAGGCTAAAATCAATACATGTTATGCCTAAAAAACAGAGCCATCAAGCAGTTGACGGGACAAGACCCCAACTAACTCACTAAATCCGAAATGAAAATACTCAATACAACTACTAAAGGGCCCCCAAAGATGAGGACCCACCAACTGGACCGGGGATGATAATACCGAGAGTCTATCTACCGGCGAGACCGAGCTCGTAATATCCCAGCCTGGATCATGAAACAATACAAAATGTAGGGTATGAAGTCAAGACGTGGAATGTACCGAGTATGTAAGGTAAGTAAAACCTCTAATAAAGTAAAATCATAAATCATGCATATCATGAGAACATAATCAAGATAGACTTTTATAGCAAGCTTGTATGTTATTTTTGAAATCATGATCTCGACATAACCGTACATCATAACTAAATCATAATGACCCAAAGCCGAAAAAATGATAAACATAAGTAAAACTCAAACATCGGGTCGAAATCTCCCGAAACATAATATCATGACTCGATGAACATGAATAACTAAAATCATGAGGAATAATGGGAGACTAATATTTTAACCGACATACCAGATAGGGCTTACGTGGTCTCAACTATTACACTCAATTGGGCAAAAGCCATCCAAAGCCTTGCCAGACTAAGGATGCTACCATGATATCAATATCAATCAAGGCCCCTTAGGGGGCGGGGAAGCTCACTAGGGAGGTCCTAAATAATCCAACATACCTATATTGGCATGTGGGGTTTTGAGGCATAGGGTTGATCGAATTCTCAGCCTTACCTTGTTAGACACTATTCCCAAAACATGCATATTCTTTTTATCATTTTCCAATGAAGTTGAACCATTGTCTAGTGACGAAGATAACTCATAACATACATGCATAAATATTAAATCATAACATGAGGAGCCCCGAGCTCAAAACGTACCACAAGTTGAAAATAGTGGGAGTCTACACCCCAAAATCCATGGAAGTTAATAATTTGAAATTTAGATAAATCATGAAACATACTTATCATATGGGCTTTCCCAATGATAAAACATGTTTACATAGACTTGATCATTTGGAAACATGAACATGGACATGGGTAATTTGAAATCATACTTTCATAATCTTCTCATCATGCTTGAATACATATATATCATAGATCTCAACTTTCATGGACTTCATGGTAAGTATCATAGTTTATGTAAAAACATGAAAACATAATTATTAATGGAAAAATTGAAAATATGCCCATTAAGCATAATTCAACATTAGAAACATGCAAGGATCGCACTCCATGACGATACTTAGAGATTTCACACGTGGGTTTAAAACCACAAGATTCTTCAACTAGAATTTCATGAATCTAAGAGGGATTGGACTTGGGTGTGGATGAATACACACATTCATAACCCTACACACTGAAGAATTCGATTATAAAATTCTCTTTAGATTGCCCAATTGGAAATTTGGGGAAGAAACTTGATGCTAATTCAGACTTGATCACCCTTAGAGCTTCTAGACTTGCATGCATGGAAGTGAATGGGCTTAGAATTAACTTTCCCTCTTAAAATACACTATATTGAGCTAAAAAATGACGTAGTATAGGCCTTAGAACTTAGAATTATGGAAAAGCCCTTAATAAATTCTCGCTGAAAATACTCACTACCAAATTCCTTACGAGGGACTAGACGAATCGTCACCACTTACTCGAAAGTACTCGTGGTCCGCCTCTCATGATCAGCGATGTAATTTCTCTTCTCGAGGGTCACCACGAGGACATCACCATGACTCGGAGACCAAGTCGCTACTATCATCGCCCAATCTCTCTTCTAATCCACCATCAACACTTAACCACTTCTGCTAACACAATGAATCGTGGTGTTGACCATGACTTCGTGGTCACACCCGCTGGTCACCCTTAAATCTCAAAATCCAACCAAATCTTATGTCTTCTCCCACGAGTCACTTAAGAACTGTGGTAGCACCTCACGAAATCTGGATGACCTCGCTCAGACTCCGGTGCGTAAAGTTCGTTTTCTCCATTTCCCAACTCCTAAGGTCTAATGTTAGGTCTTTTGGGGTATTACAGCTGATGATTTATTTATGGGTATGATTTATCTATCTTCATTCATGAGCAGCTAAAGATGCTAGCTAGGGTGTGTGTCACGAGTGTTTAATTTGATTTGATATTGATCAATTGTTATTAACTTTAATCTAAAAGCATTGATCTATTATTTCCCTCTCGACTTCAATGGAAAAATTAGTCATTGCCAATACTAGTTTAGTTTACTTATCTTGCTTGAGCATGAGAAAGAAGACTAAGATTTGGGTATGAAATAATAATAGGGATTTGGAGTATGGATATGTGGGGTTGAGCAAGAGATAGTCAAAACCCACATCCTACCCATTAAAGGTTATGATAGAGATGTCTTGACCCTTCCTCAAGCTTGGTGTGGCTAATTTTTTTCCAGATCTTGGGGTTTGGAGAAACCACAAAGAAAAAGCATTCTCGTGGTTGAAAAACAAGAGGATGTACTTTGATCCATGCTATGCATGCTACATAACTTAAAGCTAAGGCACTTGAGTTAATCATAAATCTTGTTAAAACTTCACCTATTGCAATATCCCTAACCCTTTCCTCACACATCAACTCAAAAGGATGTCCCCAATTAGGAGAAATGAGATTGCTTGTAACAAATCATTTGTTCAAATTCAATATAGTTCCTTTTTTCCCCTAAATATTTACTTTAGACATATTGATAATGATGCATTCTACTTTTAGTTAGTTTACAAATTTTGGTTTATCCCTCTTGATTCATTGTGGGATTCGGTGCTGACACCCATCAGATATTTTGTTTTGGCCAACGATTGCTGCTACATCCCTTAATCGGGAGAGATGTACTGAGCGTTATCAAAAAAATGGTCTTGTCAGGGAATTGAGTTATGAGTTCCATTAGTTGTTTAGTAATTCAAATTTGTTTTTGCATCTTGTGTTGATTTTACATTATTTCTGTGATTATGTTGCTTAGGTGTGTGAAAATGAGCCACGCTAGCAAGCGAGTAGCGTGGGTGGTTAAATGGAAGGAGAGGATGATCATGTTATTAATGATGTGGTTGGTGCCATTTGCCTACCACCTACGGTAGGGAATGTGGTTTTACACGTAACAAGCACCATGTTGCATCTCTTGCAAATGAAGGGGTTGTTCGGAGGACAAGCTAGTGAGGACGCTAATCAGTACCTCCAAAACTTCACTGAAATCTGCCAACCATTTAATATAACCAACATCAGCTAAGAATCCATCCATTTGAGATTATTCCCTTCTCTTTGATAGGAGAGGCCACTATTTAGTTGGAGGAGTTACCTCCCGGGTCCATTATAACGTGGAATAAGCTAACTGAAGAATTTCTCGATAGATTCTTCCCACCTTCCCAGATACTCCACTTAAGGGATGAGATTACAAAATTTAGGCAGCTTCTAGGAGAGTCTATTCATGAAGTGTGGCTCTGATTCAAGAAGAAGGTTGCAATTTTCCCCAACCATGGTCTGCCCGATAGGGTGTTCCTCCAAAGTTTCTATAGGTATCTTGATTCTATCAACAAATTGGTGGCTAATAATCTTGCAGGTGGTTCAATCATTGACCAAATATTTTGCATGGCTAAGGCAATTCTTGATAGGATGACAAAGATAATGGAGTATGGCACATTAGAGACACCAAGGTGTCATCATGTTGTGCATATTCCAACCAACTAGAAACTAAGTTAAAAAGGTGAGATGAAGAGCCAGACGAAACCTTAGCTAAGATATGACTCAAGTTGTGTAGATGGCCAAACACATTTTGGGATTAGGAGCCAAAGGCGTCAAAGCTGTTGGGAAGTCACAACCCATATGAGGAAGATGTTCCACAACCATGATATGATGAGGAGTGTCATTTCATGGATGGCCAGATAATGGGTCCTGGTCAAGGAGATCAAGTTTCCAATCAACGCCTTTGGAATCCTCATGATGGGAATCAAGTTTGGAGAGATTGAGACAACCAAGGATAGGGTGATAGTGATAACAGGTGGAGAAATTGTGAGACTGAACGGGATAGGGATAGGTACCATAGAAGTGCAAACCTTTATATTCCCCCTCCTAAAGCTGATGTGGCCACGATATAGCCTGGTGTAAGTTATATGGGTAGTTCCAAGATTGAGGAGATACTTTTGAGAGTATTGAAGAAAGTGAAGTCCATCGATAGCGATGTTAAAGAATTGAAAGGGGAAATGTCTAACTTTGCCCAAATGTTGAGCTCCCATTCAGCTTCAATCAAACATTTGGAAGCCCAGATGAATCATCTATCCACCAAATGAAACTAAGAACTAAAGTAACCCTTTCTAGTCACACGATGTCAAATCCAAGGAAAGATGTCCATTTCATGTCTATTGTCATAAGGAGTGGGCAGGTTTTTACTGATACGGGTGATAAACCCAAGGTAGTTGTTGGTCTTAAGCCAATTCAAGAAGACTTAAGTGAGGAGGTGTCAAGTACACCTATTTTTGTAGACGATGAAAAAGTGTTGGAGGAGGAAGAGGTTAAGACTCCTCCTAAAGATGTGAATGTTGATGAAGAGGGAGAGGAGGCCCCTAATGCTAAAGGTCAATTGCCTAGAATTTCACCTCCTTACCCTCAGCGGTTAACCAAAAAGAAAGAGGAAAACTAGTTCAAGAAGTTTATCAGTATGTTTAGCAATTTGTCTATCAATATGCCGCTGGTAGATGCATTGCTCCAAATTTCAGGTTATACTAAATTCATGAAGGAGCTTCTGAAAAAGAAAAGAGTTGTGGATGCGGGTGATGGCAAGTAACCTTGCTCTCCCGGAGCATTCACTATTCCTTGCACCATTAGGGTGTATGTGTTCAACCAAGATCTCTATGACCTAAGGGAGAGCATAAATTTGATTCCCTTTGTGATCTTCAAAAAGCTAGGATTAGGAGGTCCCAAGCCTACCACAATGAGGTTTATTATAGTTGATCGATCTATAAAGCACCCTATGGGAATTCTTGTGGATGTGTTGGTCAATGTTGAAAAATTGATCCTTTCAGCTAACTATTTTATGTTGGATTGTGATGTGGATATTGAGGTGCCCATTATCTTGGGGAGGCCATTCTTGGCCACTGGGCGAGCTCTAGTAGATGTTTGAGCTTGGAGAGTTAAAATTTCGAGTGGGTGTTGATGAAATGACATTTTGTTACACCCCGTAAGTTTCTATCGTTTAACTGGCACGTATGTACATATGTTGAGAGTTTCGGAGAACGATGCACACAGAAAAGGGCTCGGGGGATGAGTTTACGAGTACGGAATTGAGCGGGCAGGAGGTTGAGGCCGGAGGCTAGGCGCACCGGGTGTCGTGCCACGCTGCCAGCCCAGCGCACTGGCCGGCGAGTCGTGTTAATGGCCTGGCGCTGTGGCCGGTGCGCCACGCCACCCTGCCACTGCCTCAACACCTATACCAACCCTTCATGATGTGATCAAGTCATTTTAAACATTTCCCCTCGACAGAGAATAGAGTATGAATGACAATTTCATCTATTTTTCATCAAATTATGCCGCTAAACTCCATCCAAATGCAAATTCATCTTGGGTAACGAGCTACAGGCCTACGAGGAAAATTCCTGTGGAGTTTTTTCTTGAAAATTCACTTGGAGTACCGGAACCACACCGAGTAAAAGTTGTATAAATCTCTTCTAATTGAGTCCTAAGCAGTTGCAAGTGATAGGTAAGCATATCTACCTTCTAAACTCTGGGGAATTTGTGAGTTTTTGGCCTAATTAAATGAAGTTGAGTTGTAGTTATTATTATTATTATTGAAGGTTATTGTTATTTGTCGATTTCCACTATTGAAATAGCCTTATTCTCTCAACATAAAGGCTACAATTTAGTGGAATTACTGGCTACAGGTTTGAACTATTTGGGTGAACGAAAATCGACTTTTGAGGTATTTAAGGCTAAACTCTTTGGCAAGTTATTCCTTTCATATAGTAGTACGACCTATGTCCTTGTAAGGAAGTTTTCAGCATGTATATCGTGATTAACTACTATAAATAATTTTGAGACTAAAGTTTACTATTTCTGTTGGGATTGACCCCTCCTAATATAGCCTTCTGTCGATCAACATCAAGGTTACTAGCTGTTTCATCGCCAACGGGGCTATAGATCGCTCAGAGGAGCTATATGATGTTTGACAAGACTATATTCAGGCCTATAAGGCCATATTACAGTCCATCCATAAATGGACTTTTTTTATTCCATAACAGCATCACTGACCCTCCGCCGAGCCTTGTGTGCCCAGGGTGCAGTTGTAGGAGCCTAGAGGGCTCAGACACAGCTACAGGAGCCCAGCAGGCTCAGTTGCAGACCCAAAGTCTAGGTAAGGTTGGCTATAGTTACCCTTTGAATCATATTAACCATACTACGGGTATATAGATTGAATTGTACTTGCTAGGGTTTATGGGGGCCAAGGTATGTTATTTTGTGCTAATTGTACCTTCCAAACTTATGGGGTCTAGGTAAGGTTCTTGTTTGTATACATACTTGTTAGCTATACTTCAGGTTGTGAGGTTATTCAGGTTATAACTCTTATCCTTCTTATTGATTACTTTCAGTTCTTTTATCAGTTCTATTCAGTCATTTCATTACTCCTTTACATATTCGATACATATTGTACTGACGCCTACCTATGGGGAGTTTCATACTTGCTTGTAGGTGCGGGTAGACATGGTTTAGGACCTTTTTATCTATCAACTAGGGTTATCATTTCAGTCAGCTCCTTTTCTATAAAGCTGATAGTAGAAAGGTTTGCTCTTTTAGTTGTACAGCTTTTGGGTAGGTTTGGCCCCTGTCCCGACCACTATTCCACTCTTAGAGGCTTGAGGACTACAGTTTTCAGTTGTTGGTTGTTGTTGGCCATGTGGGGCCTATGTATGTTACATTTTGTGTGTTGGCCGTGTGGGGCCTAGTTTATCTAGTTAGTTAGCATCCTTGTTGGCTATTATTTTGATATGACCACCTGTTTTCCTTTTGTTATGACTAGAAAGCATGGTGGTCTTGTTGGACCGTATAGGATCTCCTTATTGTTATGTTGCTGGGTTAACTATTTTCTTTTACAAGTTTGCTATGTGGCCTTGTTGTACCGATGATGTATTTACAGCAATGATATAGTAGTTTGTTTTCTTGATTTTGAGTTGCCGATAGGCACCAGAGGTGTATATGCCCAGCCAGGTCAGCCCAGGTCCCGGTGTGGCATTAGGTGCTAGTAATGCCTCCTAAGGTGGGGCGTGACAAAATTGGTATCAGAGCAACGTCGTATCTTAGGGAGTCTACAAGCCATGTCTAGTAGAGTCATGTCTATGAATGTGTCATGCACCACATTATATAGGAAGGAGGCTACGAGGCATGATAGCGTGGTTACCCTTCTTTCTTCTCCAAACATGCTATAGAGCTATCTTATATAGGGTTGAGTCCCTAAGCTTACATTATTTTGCTTATCTATAGAGAAAATGTCCGACACACAATAGATTACAATTGGTCCGGAGTTGGATACCGCTGCTGAAGAGGGCACTAGTAGAGTGCCACCGTCAGAGCTGGCCCGACCAGAGGGAAAGAGAGAAACATCATCTCGATCTCCCCGGCGTTCTTTGTCACACCAAGACCCCACTAGGGCAGCAGATATGTCACCACCACCCTCAGTAATCCCTATATCATCAGATTAGGAGGTTAGGAACGTGGTTTATATGCTAGCTCAGATGATGGCCGCTCAGCGCCAGCCAGTGGCACTAGTTGTCGCTGAATCTACTGGAGGGCCCAGAAGTTCCAGGGTTTGAGAATTTCTTGCCCTAAGTCCTCCGCAGTTCACGGGGACTAACCGCTGAGACAACCCTCAGGACATTCTAGATCAATTGTAGAGGATATTAAGGGTGATGCATGCTATGCTCGTAGAGTCAGTTGAGTTGGCAGTATTTCGACTACAAGACATAGCGGTATTGTGGTACGAGAGTTGGAAAAGGTCCTGAGGCAGAGACATACCCCCTCCTACTTGGTCCAATTTTTTCAGAGGCCTTCATATATCACTATTTCCTTGAAAATCCGACTGGCTCGAATGGATCAGTTCCTACACCTGGAGCAAGGTATGAAGAGTGTTCGAGAATACGCAATGAGATTTGACTCTTTAGCAAGATATGCACCAGCATTTGTGGACACCAAGCCAGCCACAGTACACTATTTCATCATGGGGCTTCTTCCAGAATATGTGGAAACCTATTTTAAAACTACCTTATGGGAGGATATGGACATTGCGCGCATTCAGATTTTTGTGCAAAACATTAAAGGGATTAGGTGGCGTCAGCATGAGATAGAAAGAGCAAATCAAGAGCAGCGCCAGAGGGCCAGGCGTACTGATATGCAGAAAGAATTTTAAGGCAGACCCAAGCCGTGAATATCATGTAGGCCACCCAGACCTTTACCTCAGCAGAAGCAGAGCGGTAGATCAGATCATCATGGACAGTTAGGTCCCAACGAGAGCTCGCGAGCGTTAGGTTCCCAGTAGCAAAGGGGATCAAATCAGAGCAGGCCCACTATACTGCGTTGTAGCATTTGTGGTCGATGACATTTTAGGAGGTGTAGGTATGGCTCTACTTCTTGTTATACTTGTGGGTAAGAGAATCATGGGATTAGGGATTGTTCGGCTAGAGATCAGGGTGATCGGGACCAGCTAAACAGGTCCTTAGCGGGATCACATGATCCAGCACCTTCAGCAGGGTACAGACCTCAACTCAAGCCGGCAGAGGCAGAGGTAGATCAGGGGCATCCAGTTCTGGCAGTGGTTCGGATCACACTTATGCCTTACCAAGGCGACAGGAGTTAGAGTCATCCCCAGATGTTGTGACAGGTATGTTGGATGTTTTCTCTCACCTGGTTTATGCTTTAATAGATCTAGGTTCTACCTTGTCTTGTGTTACTCCGTTAGTGGCACAGAAATTTGGTATAATGTTAGAATTGCTTCAGATACCATTCTAAGTGTCTACACGCATCAGTGACTCTATTATTTCTAAGAGATTCTACCGGGGTTGTACAGTAGAGATTGTCGATCGCCAGACCTTGGCCGATTTAGTGGATCTAGAAATGATTGATTTTGATGTAATTATGGGTATGGATTGGCTAGCGCTATGTTATGCTAATGTGGAGTGTTAGACCATGACCGTATGATTTCACTTTCCAGGGGGAGGTAGTGCAAGAATGGAAAGGCAATGCAACTATGCCAAAAGGTAGGATCATATCCTATCTCGGGTGAGGAAGTTGATAGCGAAGGGTTGTATTTACCATATTGTTAGGGTTCAGGATATGTAGGTAGAATCCCTGACTCTTTAGTCTATTCCTGTGGTCAATGAATTTTTGGACGCATTTCCAGATGAGTGTCATGACCCGAACATGGGCCCGAATCGAGACACGGGACAAGGAGCCCCGAGAGACTCCAAGTCGACCCATGACATAAACATACATCTAACTCAATCAAGTAAAGTGGAAGACTTAACAAAATAAACATGGAGGAAATTCGAACATAACATAATAATCTGAATATAAAACCCAAGTCTGAAGCTGAATACAATCTATTGTCTGAAAAACCTCTAATTCTAATGAGTTGACGGGACAAGACCCCAACTAACTCTCTAAGTATGAAAATTGAAAGTACGAGGATAACTGATAACAAATGGTCCTCGGGAGATGAGGACTCACTAATAGAGACTGGATGCTAACTCTGGAAGTTGGCTAATGACGGGGCTGAGTCTAAAGATCAGAGCATGTATCATGAAATGATACAGCATAGAGTATGCGGTCAGTATGTGGAATGTACCGAGTATGCAAGGTAAGTAAAACCGCTTAAATAAGTAAAATCATTTAAAACATGTATAATATAAAACATAATTAATACAAGAATCTGAGAGTAAGGCTTGCATGTTATTTTCTGAAATCATGATCTGAACATAACTGAACGTCACAACTAAATTGAATGACCCAAAGATGAAATTTGATAATCATAAGTAAAATTGTACATTGGATCAACCTGCTTTAGAATATTTATATGTATATATCATGAATGCTAAACATGCATAACTGAAATCATGAGGAATAATGGGAGACTTGTCTTATAACCGAAATTACCACGATAGAGCTTGCGTGGTCTTGACTATCACACTCAAGTGGACAGAGCCGTCCAAAGCCTTACCAGGGCTAAGGACGCTACCATGATATTGATATCAAGATCAAGGCCCCTTGGGGTAGGGGAAAGCTCACATAGGAGGTCCTAAGATAATCTGATCATACCTACATTGGCGCATAGTTCTGAGGCATAGGATTGACTGACCTTTAGCCTACTCTGTGCTAGACACTACTCCCAAAAACATGCATATGCTCTCCATCATTTTTCGATGAAGCTGACCATCGTCTATTGATGAAGCTGAATAATCATATACACATAAAATTTGAATCATACATGAGGAGCCTTGGCTCAAACCATACCACAAGCTGAACATAATTAGGAGTCTTGACTTCAAAACCATGTGGTAAGCTAATTCACTTGAAACCACAAATCATACTTGAACATATGGGCTTTCACAATTCTTAAACATGCTTGAAAATACTTGATTCTCTTGAATACATAATCATAGACATGGGTAACTTGAAAACATGTTTTTCATCATAAATATCTAAGAAAAGACATAAAATCCCCCCTGAACCTGTCCACACAACTCACTTTAGCACTTTACTTTACGAGTATTTGTTTACTCCCCCTAATCTCATTTGAAATCTATTAAATACCACCAGTTCA
>JACEIK010002957.1:161780-178850 GCA_018107945.1 Datura stramonium
AGGTCCTTGTATGTTATATATGTATATACATGTTATTTATTAGCTGATAGACAGCAGGTCGCCACGTCGATAGGTATGCTTCTACCTTACCTTCAGTACATATAATCTTATTTCAGATCCCGCCATCCCAGACAGTTTCAGATACTTTCTTCTATTCAAAATTACTAGTATTGTTGATTATATTAAGTTATGCTCAGTTTGCTTTAGATACTCGGTACCAGTGTTACTGACGCCCGTTTGGGGCGCTGCATTACTTTCCTGCAGGTACTTATAAACGAGGAGCCGACCCCTCGTGATCCCAGCCAGCGTAGAGTCATCAGCTCCTGTCATATGGAGCTTGATATTAAGAGGTCTATTCTATTTTCTTTTGTTGTATAGTATGGGTAGGTCGGGGCCCTTTCCCGACCATCTTATCAGTATTCTTAGAGGCTTGCAGATTGTATATATTTCCCTGTGGTTAGTTGTGCCGGTCGTGTGAGGCCGTGCATATGTTTAGCTTGTTTATGACGGTCGTGCGGGGCCTTATTCAGTTGGTAGTGGTGACCTTGTCGGTCACGTAGCATTTTAGCTCCTGTTTACTTGATTCAGAAGTAACTAGACAGCATGGTGGCCTTGTCGACCCGCATAGGTTCCCTTATATTGATACGATTCTGGTTAGCTGTTGTTGTTGTACAGGTGGCTATAGGCCTAGCCGGCCGGGGGATGTATTTACGCCTCTATATAGCCCGTTGATTCCGTGAATTAGAGTTAGAGCAACCAGGCACAAGAAGTGCTTAGGCCCAGTAGTCTAGCAGTTCGAGTCCTAGTAGGGCACCAGGTGCCAGTCATACCCTCCAAGGCGGGGTGTGACATGGGTCATCCCACGACCTGTTATAAGAAGTAATAGGTCTTGGTCACCAGTCATTATATGGGGATAACTATATTCCAGTAGACCTAATGGAAGGCAACCACGACTCATTGGAGGATGTAACGAGTCGTGGTGAAGCTCATTGGAAGGAGTAGTGCAGGAACTGATGGAGTGAGCAACGGATGAAACGATGACCCGTTATTTGATAGGAGTTGAATCTGAGATCAGGGATTTTTGCAGTGCAGGCGAAGGACTCGTGGTATCCTCCAATGACCCGTTAGTCCGCCCATTAGTTCGCCCATTCAGATTTTTCAGGATTTTTCATTAAGGGCATTTTCATCATTCCTATGCTATAAGGTCCTAAACTATGTTGTTTTAAGTTATTTTCTGAATGTATTAAGATAGGTTAAGCCCTTCTATCCTATTTATTCTCATGCATGCAAAGTTAGAAAATTGAGAAGGTGATCAAGCTTGTCTTCAAGGTTTTTCTTCATCAGTTTTCATTGGGCTTTCAAGGAGTGATGAGATTTGATTTTCCCCAGGTATTTAGGGTTATGAATGGGTGAAATCTTTCACACCCATTCCCAATCTCTCTCAATTTATGAAAATTCCTATCAAAAATCTATGGGGGTTTTACCCAATGCATGAAAATTCTATTTCCCTACATGGATTTGATCTAATTGAGTTACTATTATGGAATTACAAATTATGGGTAAGTTTTATGTTGTTTTTTAAATTAAAAATCATGTTTCGAGTTTTATAAATCAAATTGCCCATTTATGAAAAGTTCATGAAAGTCAAAGTTTATGATGAATGTTCAAGTATTATGAATTGATGATGATGAACAACATGTTTTTCAAGTTACCCATGTTTATAAGCATGCTTTCTAATGAATTGAGTATTGTAAAACATGATAAAGTATTGGGCAATGCCCACATGTTGAAGAATGATTTATGATTTATGAAACGGATCTCATGATTTATCGATTTATGATGTTGGCCGACAAAGGGTCTTTGATTCTTGGATAATCATGTTTTTAATGGGGATTAATGAATGAAAATTTTTTATTTGGCCATAAATCTTAATGAATGATGTTATTGATTTATACATGATCCTAATGTGAGTATTTTTGGGAGCCGTGTATAGCACCGAGTAGCCCAACATTCAAAGGACTACACCGGTGTCTCATAACCACTTGTCACCGTGGGTTTATAATGATACGTTACAATGACAATGATCCCCTCTTTTGTGATATCACATAATGCACATCCCTCGCCTAACGAGCCAGGGGAGACTCTGCCCACATAAGTGAGATAGTTGGGGCATCATGTAGGGCTCTACCATGATGGTGTCGGTTATGACGAGTCCTCCCATTGTTCCGCATGTTTTATGCATTTTTATGTTTATGTTATTGGCTCAAGTGATGATTTGATAAAGTTTCTCTTATTATTATAATAATGAATGGTTTAAGAACGATTTGAAAACCTTGAGCCTTATTTACCCTATGATATTTATGATATGAGCATGATATCCTTCTCTTATGATAATTTATGAGTTTTTATGTATTTCAAATATCCATTTTACTTACCTTGCATACTCGGTACATTCCACATACTGACTGCATACTCTATGTTGTATCGTTTTATGATACAGGCTCCGATCTTCAGATCCAACATCATTCTTAGCTTGTTGTGGATTCTCGCATCCATCTTATTGGTGAGTCCTAATTCTCGAGGACCATTTGATTCATACATTGATGTTTTTTTTAGTTTCAGTTGTCGGGTTATTTGGGAATGTTTTCCCATCAACCCATCTGTTACGATAGAGGTTTTAAGATGGTATGTAGTACTCTGCTGTTATGTATTTAGTCCGTATTGATTATCATGCTATGCTATGTTATGTCCTTGCTTCTGATATGTTGATATGTTAAGTATTCTATTTGATTATATGAAGTTAGATGAATGTTGATGCCATGGGTCGACTTGGAATCTCTCGGGGCTCCTTGTCCCGTGTTAGGATCTGGGTCTACATTCGGGTCATGACACCAATGAAGAATTGAAGAAAACTTGAAGGAAATTGAGCTTGATCACCTCTCTAGACCTTTACTCTTGCATGCATGAATAGGAATAGCCTAGAATGAACTTACCCCTCTTAAAACTCATCATTCAAAGCTTAAAACGACGTAGTTTAGGCCTTGGGATCATAGGAATTACGGATAAGCCCTTACTAAATCATAGAAAATAACTGACTTCCAGTCCCCACGAGGGACAGGATGAGTCGTTACTAGGGGGAACAGGTCGTCGCCTGCTGTCGTGAAGTCCACTGCCACTTTTCCTTAAAGGGTCACCACAAAGGACCTAATGGATCATCATTGGTGACCATGACTCGTGGTCACCACTCGTTACCTCCACTGCCAACTCTTCAATTCATTCAGCAAATATTGACCATGACTCACCTAACGAATTGTGGTTTCCGACCATGACTCGTGGTATCCAATCGTAGGGTACACTGCCAACTCAACCTTCACCTTTCAATTGCCCTTCACTAGGGTGTCCTAACGACTCATAGGGCTAACCATGACTCTTGGTCAAACCCGTTGTCACCCTAAATTAAAAATTCCCAGGAAAGCTAACATTCCTTACCATGAGTCACCTAACAACTCGTGGTCAACCTGACGGGTCACGGGATGACTCGTTTTGTGACCTAGTGCAGAAAATCCTATTTTCTCCGTTTCAACTCCCAGGTCTGGTCTTTGGGCTTTTGGGGTATAAAAATAAGCTTCCTTGTATTCCCCCAAAGCGTGAGATTGATTTCTATATCAACCTGCCACTAGGTACGCAACCTATATATATCTCTTTGTACCGAATGGCTCCTGCGAGCTGAAGGAATTGAAAGAACAGTTGAAAGATTTGCTAGATAAGGGCTTTATTAGACCTAGTGTTTCATCGTGGGGTGCGCCAGTTCTGTTTGAAAGAAAGAAACTTATCTCCCTACGAATGTGTATAGATTATCTGCAATTGAATAAAGTTACTATTAAAAATAAATATCCCCTTACAAGGATAGATGATTTTTTTTATCAGCTACAGGGGGAAAAATATTTCTCCAAGATCGATTTAGTATAGGGTATCATCAAGTACGGGTCCGAGAGGAAGATATTTCGAAGACAGCCTTCAGGACCAAGTATGGTCATTTTGAATTCTTGGTCATGTCCTTCGGATTGACGAACGCCTCGACGGTGTTTATGGATCTAATGAACAATATATTCTGGTTTTGTTTAGATCTGTTTGTGATAGTGTTTATTGATGACATTTTTGTATATTCCTGCTCAGAAGCAGAGCACAAAGATCATCTGTGAATGGTACTCCAGATCCTCAAAGATCTCCAGTTATATGCGAAGTTCTCGAAATGTGAGTTTTGATTATATTATGTAGCTTTCTTGGGTCATATTGTACAGATGCAGTTACTAATGTGCTATGAGTTTATAGCACCTTTGATGCTTAAAACTGACAAAATAGAATGGACTTGGGTGTGTTTATATGGATATGAGGCACTTTTACTTTGCTTTCAGGGAAAATAAGTGTTGGAGCATAAATGTGCAAAAGAAGCCTTAAAATGCAGAAAATCAACCAAAGTACAAGTCTCTCAATACGAGTCATACTGAGAGCTGTGACGAAAGTCAGAAGGCTGAAGTAAGAGAAAGGCAACATACGACTCCCAGAACGAGTCGTACCAGGATGGTATGAGCCGTAACTAGAGTCGTGGAAGAGAAAATTGCACAAAGGCAGACTCCTAGTATGGATGGACTCACGAATCATAGCATCAATGTACGAACCGTACCTTGAAGCGTGGTGAACTTCAGAAGATTCTTCAATATATGGATAAACTTCAGACACTACAGATACTATGATTCGTAAGAATAAGGTACTAGTTGTACCACAACACTCATGGAGAATTTGAGAAAATGTCAGAGTTCTCAAGGCCAAACCACAAAAGCATTGTAAGACTCGTAGGATAGAGGTACGATTCATACCATCCCGCCAACATAGCCAAATTTGCAGCAACCAAGGACTTACGAGAAGCAGGTACAGCCCGTACAATCCTTCTACAGTTCGTAGGTCCAGTCGTGACACAGTCAGCACTATATGAAAAATTCCCTGTTATCTTAGGAAAAGGTTTCTAATGTCTATATAAATAGCTTTTATGTTTTATTTTAGTTAGAGGAGGATAATCGAATTAGTAGTCGTGTAGAGAATAATTTTTCTGAATTTTATCAAGTTTTGAGGAGCAATTCTTGGGATAAAATTCTTGATTTTCTACATTGTTCTTGAGATTATTCTTTGCAACTCCGGTTTTCTTCTAATCTTTGTTGTATGTATTCAACTATGTGTTTGTTTATGAATGCAAACTGTAATCTTACAATCATGAGAGGCTAAAACGTTCACAACTAGGAGTTGTAGGAACCATAGTGGATTAGGGTTGCATAAATGTGATTCAAAAGCAATGATAAATGCTCCTATTGTATTCTCTTCATCTTTAAATGTTTCTTAATGGTGTACAATGTTAGGACTTGCCCGAATTCTTTACTTGCTTGAACCTAAAGAAGTAGAGATTAGAAAAGGAGAATTACAACAAAGCCTTGGTCTTGATTATCATTGTATTAACTTGAGTTGTGGTCATAGGATAGTTAAATTTGAAACATATTGATAATGGTTAGTTTGAAATCGCTCATGAGACCTGACCGGTGATTGAGTATAGTAATCCAATAGGGAAACTAGTTATTTGGATGAACCCTAGTTATTAGTTCAACAAGTAAGCATTGGGATTGATCATGTGTGTATACCCAAAGTAGTTATGAATCCATGGGGAACACTTACCCTAGTTGTTTGTGAATCATGATTTAAATCACAAACATAATCTTGTTTTAATATTGTTTTCTTTAATAAAACCCAATTTGGAGATAACTCACCAACAAGTTCAATTACCAGCATTAGTCTAGATCTTACCCTATTCCCTGTGGTTTCGACCCCAACCTCTTAGCTAGGTTCTTTATTTACAACGAATACTTCATACTTTGTCAGGAAGTGTGAGTTTGAGCGTTATCAAAAAGTGGCGCCATTACTGGGGACTACAACTAAGATTTGATTAATTGCTTTTTTTTTACTTGTGGTTGTTATTTCCCTGTTTGCGTTTTATTTGTTTTCCATTAGTGATTCATTCAAGCCAACACCAAGGGAGCTACCTTTGCAAACACCCATATGGAACAAAGATGCTGCTAACACCTGTGGAAGAGATAATGAATATTGAGACACTAGCAGCTGTCTTGATGAACTATGAAGGAGATGGGGTACTGAGGTACACGGAGTTGGTAAATGCCCTGGATGGAATGGGGTCATATAACTTCAGACCAAAGAATGTAGAACTTGATTTGAAGAACCGTTCAACGCTGCCAGTAAATCCATCAGTAGAGGTACCACCAGTCCTTGAATTGAAGGTACCGCCTCCCCATCTCAAATATGCATTCTTGGGTGAAGACAACACTTTGCCAGTGATTATTGCAACATAATTGACGGACTGGAAAGTAGAAGTTTTGGTCACATCATTAAAAAGGCACAAAAAGGCAATTTTTGGAACATAGCTGATATCATCGGGATCCCTCCAGGCATATGTACTCACAAGATACAGCTTGAGCCAAATTGCACACCAAGTATAAAGCATCAACGATGCCTTAACCCATCAATGTAAGAAGTAGTGAAAAAGGAGATTATCAAGTAGCTAGATGCTAGTGTAGTCTACCCCATTGCGGATAGCAAGTGGGTAATTCCGGTATAGTGTGCCAAAAAAAGGTGGGATCATAATGGTACCCAATGAGAAGAATGAGCTAATACTGACAAAACCAGTCACAGGATGGTGTGTATGCATGGATTAAAGGAAGCTCAACCACTGGACCTAGAAGGACCCCTTTCTAATGCCATTCATGGATCAGATTCTTGACAGATTGGCAAGTAGGGGCTTGTACTATTTTCTCAATGGCTACTCGGGGTATAATCAAATCACTATAGCCCGAAAGATCAGGAAAAGACTACCATAACCTGTCTGTATGGAACATTTACTTTCAGAAGAATTCCATTTAGATTGTGAAAGGCATCGGCCACATTCCAGCGTTGCATGATGTTGATATTCTCAGATATAGTGAAGGAAACCATCGAGGTAATGGACGACTTCTCAGTTGTGGGTGACTCATTCGAATCTTGCCTCAAACACTTGGGCAAAGTGTTAAACAGATGTGAAGAATCTAATCCGGTCCTAAATTGGGGGAAATGTCATTTTATAGTCAAGGAAGGAATAGTGCTAGGTCACAAAACCTCTAGAAAAGGGTTTGAGGTGGACAAGGCAAAAATTGAAGTTATAGCAGGTTTGCCACCACTTATTTCCATAAAATGGGTCAAAAGCTTTTTAGGGCATGCAAGATTCTATAGGCGGTTTATCAAGGACTTTTCAAAGATTGCACAGGCATTATGCAAATTACTTGAGAAGGAGGTAAAGTTCGTATTTCATGAGGCATGTCTAAAGGATTTTGAATGCTTGAAAGAGAAATTCACCACTGCTCCTATTTTTATAGCTCCAGATTGGTCTCTTCCGTTTGAAGTACTGTGTGATGCCAGTGGGGTTACTCTTGGTGTTGTCTTGGGCCAATGGAGAGAAAAGATTTTCCATCCTATCTATTAGGCTAGTAAAACACTCAACATAGCCCAAAAGAACTACATAGTCCCAGAACAGGAGCTGGTAGCAGTGGTCTTTGCATTCGACAATTTCAAGCATACTTGCTTGGAACTAAGGTGATCATCCATACAAACCATGCCGCTTTGAGTTACTGATGTCTAAAAAGGATGATAAACCCAGGTTGATTAGGTGGGTGTTGTTGCTTCAAGAATTCGTGTTTGAGGTCAAAGATCATAAAGGAACTGAAAATAAAGTAGTTGATCTCTTATCCAGACTAGAATCTGAGGCTAGGGAAAGAGAGGAGATTGATATTGATGATGTTTTCCCAGAGGAGCAGGTACTAGCTGCATCTCAAGACTTAATTCCTTATTTCACTAACTTTGGAAATTATTTGGTTAGCAATATGATCCCAA
The DNA here is from genome assembly GCA_018107945.1 of Datura stramonium. NCBI lineage: Eukaryota > Viridiplantae > Streptophyta > Magnoliopsida > Solanales > Solanaceae > Datura > Datura stramonium. The sequence continues at coordinate 169,761 of JACEIK010002957.1, forward strand.
CAGACTTGACTCCCCAGAAGAAGAAGAAATTCTTATTTGATGCTTGAAGATACTATCAGGATAAACCATATTTATTTTGCATTTGTGCAGATGGGATCATTCGAAGGTGTGTGCCAGAGGTAGAAATGTTGAGCGTTCTGGAGGCCTTTCATTTATCCCCAGTTGGGGTTCATCATAGTGGTATTCGAACTACATATAAAATCCTGAAATGCGGGTATTACTAGCCCTCTATTCACCAAGATGCCTATGATTACGCCAAGGCATGTGATTAATGTCAAAGGCAGAGCAGCATTACCCATAAGCATGAGTTACCATTGTCTCCTATTTTGGAAGTTGAGTTATTTGATGTATGGGGTATAGATTTCATGGGCCCATTTGTTAGCTCATATGGAATAAAATACATCTTGGTGGCAGTGGATTATGTCTCCAAATGGGAGGAAGCTATTGCACTACTTAACAATGAAGGCAAAAGTGTCACAACATTTCTGCAGAAGCACATATTCGCTAGATTTGGCACACCCAGAGAAATCATCAGTGATGGTGGATCACACTTTTGAACCCGCCTATATAGAACCCTGTTGGAGAATATGGCGTCAAGCATAAGGTGGAAACACTTTTCCATCCTCAGTCAAGTGGGCAGGTAGAAGTTTCAAATAGGGAGATAAAGAACATTCTTGCCAAAACAATGAACGTTAATTGGACAGATTGGTCTAGGAAGCTCGATGATGCGTCGTGGGCCTATCCAACAGCTTATATGACCCTCATTAGTTCATCTCCATATCAGCTGGTCTATGGCAAATCATGTCATCTGCCAATCGAATTAGAGCATAAGGCACTATGGGCTTTGAAAAAGCTAAATTTAAACTGGAATGAAGTAGCCAAGTTGAGACTTGACCATCTCAATGAGTTGGAAGAATTCCTACATAGTGCTTATGAGAGTGCGGCCATTTATAAAGAAAGAATGAAGACTTATCATGACTAGAAGATTGAAAATGGGAGTTCAACACCGGTGATCTGGTCCTATTGTTCAACTCAAGGCTCCGTTTGCACCTTGGAAAGTTGAAATATAGATGGATAGGACCTTAAAGAGTGGTGAATGTGTACCCATATGGTGCAATGGAACTTTAGAACAAAGATGGAAAAAGGTTCAAAGTGAACGGGCAAAGAATAAAGTTATATCTGGGAGATACGGAGGAAATAAGAGGAATTGAGGCGGTGTACCTTGATGATGCCTTAAGAATCACAAAAGTTACATCGTTCCAAGACATTAAATCAGGTGCTTCATGGGAGGCAACCCATGGATGGTGAAGTCTGATTAGCCGCAGGTATGTTCCCTTCCCTCTGTTTTTACATTTTATGCTTCAAGCACGAAGCACGCTTTTTAAAAGGAGAGGGGGTGTACTTGTATTTTTTGGATTTTTGATTCGTCCGAGGGTTTTTCTTACCGTATTTCTTTTACCTCAGGCATGCTATTTAATATAACTGGCATATTTAGGATTTTATTTTTCTAATATTTGTTTAATTAGAAAGTAGCTTTGGAGTACTCAGCCGATAAATTGCACTAGTTTTGATATTTTGAAAAATTGACCCCATTTAAAAATTTTTAATGATTAATTGTGTACTCATGCATGATTTATGTGGATCTTTTTATGTCATTTGGAATATTAACATATATAGTTTTGTTAAGCCATGAATAATTCGGACGGGTAGGGTGAATGCAAGTTATGTATCATGAGTGAGTAAGGTTTAATATCTAGTTCAATACTATGTAGATGATCTAGAACTTGCCTGGTTGGTGTTTGCATAGGTTTTAGGATGGTTGGTTAGGAAAGGATAGGTTATTTTTGTTTAGCCTATTTTTAGCTTGAATGACCCTACCAAAAATGATATGATTCCCTTGATCCAAATTTTTTATCCTTAAATAGATCATTTTTTACTAACTAATTAACCATACCCATTTTCATAATGAATTTGTTTTGGCCATGGTCCCTCCTTGGAAATTGCGAACCTCAAAATAGATAAAATGCCTAAGTTGGGGGTAGCTAGAGTAAGGGTGCATAAATAGTGGGAAGGTGAAAAAGGGAGAGAAAAAAAGGTGAAAAATGAGGTGTGGTGTGACAAAAGAAAAGAAAAATAAAAAGAAAAGAAAAAATTGAAAAAGAAAATTCAAAAAATGAATGATGCATGAAAAGCTTGAAGAAACACACCACACTCATACAAGTTCATAAAAAGAATGAAAAGGGAAGAAAAAGGTCAAACAAGCAAAAAGGGTGAAAAAATAAAAAAAATGGAGCCACATGTATGTAGTACCAAGGAAGGGTTTAGTCACTTAAAAAGATCTCATATCTACCATACCCAGCCTAAAGTCCTCATATCTACCATACCCAGCCTAAAGTCCTACATTACAAGCCAAAGAAAGTTATATAGTGATCCTAGCCTAACCATATGACAAATCGAAGTAGAGAAAATAAGGGCAAGCCAATGGTATCCAATATGCAATATTTGAAACTTCTTTGTGAGAGTGAGAGTCTTGATTTTTCAATCCCATGTTATATATTTTACTATATTTGTGAGTGAGGGACTTCAATTTGTTGTAAGGGTACATGGTTTGTATTTAACTCTACCAGTGGTCTGTATAAAGAGCATTGATGATGACTTGACTATCAGTTAATAGCTAGATGACATATCTTGATCCATGTTTATCATGTTTTGTGGTTTCTTGTAATGCATGCGCTGATTTGGTTCATGGGAAAAGAGTCAAAATCTTTTTGAGTTAATAGTGCAAATTTTTTTGATTTTGGTTGTAGTATAGTTTATTTTCTAGTTAAGCGTCATGTTTAGTGTTTAGTTTCTTTGCCTAAGGACATGCAAAAGTCTTAAGTTGAGGGTATTGATATGATGTGAGTCTAGAGCACTTTCAATGCTTAAAACTGAAAAAATAGCATTGACTTAGGTATTTTTATATGGATATGAGGTACTTTTACTTTGCTTTCAAGGAAAATAAGTGTTGGAGCATAAATGTGCAAAAGAAGCCTTAAAATATAGAAAATCAACCAAAGTACAAGTCTCAGTACGAGTCGTACCTTGATTGTACGAACCGTACTGAGAACCTTGATGAAAGTCAGAGGGATGAAGTAAGAGGAAGGAAACATATGATTCTCAGTACGAGCCGTACCAGGATGGTACAAGCCATAACTGGAGTCATGGAAGAGAAAATTGCACAAAACCAGACTCCTGGTATGGATAGACTCATGAATAGTAGCATCAACGTACGAACCGTACGATGAGCCGTGGTGAACTTCAGAAGATTATTCAATACATGGAAAAACATCAGATAATACAGATAGTACGAGTCATAGGAAGAAGGTATGAGTCGTACCACAACACTCGTGGAGAATTTCAAAAGATGTCAAAGTTCTCAGGGACAAACCATGGAAGCATTGTACAACTCATAGGATGGAGGTAGTCATACCAACCTGCCAACATAGCCAAACCTGCAACAGCCAAGGACTTACGAGAAGCAGGTACGACCCGTACAATCCCTCTATGGGTTGTACGTCTAGTCGTGACACAGTCGGAACAAGATATGGAAAATTCCCCGTTAGCGTAGAAAAAGGTTTCTAATGTCTGTATAAATAGCTTCTATGTTTTATTTTAGTTAAAGGAGGATAGAATCAAATTAGTACTCGTGTGAAGAATAATTTTTGTGAATTTTTATAAAGTTTTGAGGAGCAATTCTTGGGATAAAATTCTTGATTTCCTATATTGTTCTTGAGATTGTTCTTTGATATTCAGCTCTGTTTATCTTCTAATCGTTGTTGTAAGTATTTAATTATGTGTTTGTTTATGAATTTAAATTGTAATCTTACAACCATGAGAGGCTAAAACCTCCACAACTAGGGGTTGTGGGAACCATGGTAGATTAACGAAATAGGGTTGCACAAAAGTGATTCAAAATCAATGCTAAACGTTTGTATTGTATTCTTTTCATCTTTAAATGTTTCTTAACGGTGTACAATGTTAGGACTTTCCCGAATTCTTTGCTTTCTTGAATCTAGAGAAGTAGATATTAGGAGAAGAGAATTACAACAAAGCCTTGGTCTTGATGATCATTGTATTAACTTGAGTTGTGGTCGTCGGATAGTTAAATTTGGAACATATTGATAATGGTTAGTTTTGAAATCGCTCATGAGACCTAACCCGGTGATTGTTTATAGTCATCAAATAGGGACAAACCAGTCATTTGGATGAACCCTAGTTATCGGTTCTACAAGTAAGCATTGGGATTGATCATGTGTGTATACCCGAAGTAGTTATGAATTCATGGGGAACACTTACACAAGTTGTTTGCGAATCTTGATTTAAATCACAAATATAATATTGTTTTAATCTTGTTTTCTTTAAAACCCCAATTTGGAGATAACTTACCCTATTCCCTGTGGGTTCGACCCCAACCGCTTAGTTGTGTCCTTTATTGACAGGGACGGTTTCATACTTTGTCAGAAAGTATGAGTTTGAGCATTATTAGGTATCCAGGTTGACTCATAGAAAATCGAGTCAATAAAGACATGGCTTAGACCCATGACTCCAACCGTGGTTCATAGTTTTCTGGAATTATCCGGGTATTACAGAAGGTTCATTGAAGGATTTTCAGCCTTATAAGCACCAGTTGAAAAAGTTGACTCAGAAAGCAGCTAAATTTCACTGGACCGAGGCTTGTGAAAAGAGCTTCCAGGAGCTGAAAAATAGATTGACATTTGCACCAGTACTAGCCTTACCAGAAGGTTCAGAGGGCTACGTTGTGTACTGTAATGCTTCTGGCGTTGGGTTAGGGTGTGTTCTGATGCAATATGGCAAGGTGATTGCCTATGCTTAGAGGTAGCTAAGGAAGCACGAAAAGAAGTACCCCACTCATAATTTAGAGTTAGCTATAGTGGTTCATTCTTTAAAAATATGGAGGCATTACTTGTATGGTGTGCATGTGGATATCTTTACTGATTATAAAATCCTCTAGTATATCTTTACACGGAAAGAGTTGAATTTGTGGCAGTGTCATTGGCTAGAATTGCTGAAAGAATACGATGTGAACATCCTATATCACCTAGGGAAGGCTAATATTGTAGCCGATGCTCTTAGCTATAGATCTATGTGCAGCCTAGCATATTTGAGGCCAGAACAGGGAGAAATGGCTCGAGAACTACACCAGTTAGTCAATCTAGCAGTCCAGGTAGTGGATCCGGAGGATAATGGGGTTGTGATTCAGAATACAACAGTATCATCTCTAGTTGTAAAGGTAAAGGAGTGATAATATGAGGATTGTAATCTAGTAAATCTCAAAGACAAGATTCAGTAGGGTGAACTATAGGCTTTTGAATTTATAGGAGACGGTGTCTTCAGGTTCAGAGGTCAACTCTATGTTCCAGATATAGCAGGGCTTCGTCAGTAGATTATGACAGAGGTACATTATTCTTGTTACTCTTTTCACCTAGTATCTACAAAGATGTACCATGATATATAAAGGATATATATTGGTGTCCTGGAATAAATAAAGGTGTAGCTAAGTTTGTAGCATAGTGTCCTAATTGCTAGCAGGTAAAAGATGAACATCAGAAACCTGGTGTACTGACTTAGGAGATAGTTGTACCTATGTGTAAATGGGAAGCAATTAATATGGACTTTGTGACAGGGTTACCCCACACGAGGCATAAATTCAACTCCATTTGGGCCATTGTCTATAGGTTGATGAAATCGGCCCATTTCTTGCTAGTCAGGACTACATTTTCAACCGAAGATTATGTTGAGTTGTATGTTAAGGAGATAGTATAACTGCATGGTGTCCCAACATCTATTGTTTATGATAGAGAGGCACAATTCATAGCTAGATTCTGGCAGTCATTTCAGAAGGGTTTGGGGACACAGGTTAACTTGAGTACAGCTTTTCATCACCGGACAGATGGCCAGGAAGAGCGTACCATTCAAACACTCGAGGATATGCTACGGGCATGTGTGCTAGAATTTGTAAGGAGTTGGGATGATCATCTACCCCTTATTGAATTTGCATACAATAATAGTTATCATTCTTCTATTCAGATGACACCTTATAAGGCTTTATATGGGCAACAATGTAGGTCCCTCATAGAATGGTTTGAAGTAGGGGAATCAGGTTTGATCAAACTTGATATGATACATCAGTCAGAAGAAAAGGTGAAACTTATCAGAGAACGGTTGCTAACAGCCTAGAGTCATCAGAAGTCTTATTCCGGTGTGCGGCATAGAGACTTGGAGTTTAATGTTGATGATTGGGTATTTCTTAAGGTGTCTCCTATGAAAGGCATGATGAGATATGGCAGGAAGGGAATCCTTTATTGGCACATATCGGATCCTTCACAAGATAGGCCGAGTAGTATATGAGTTAGAACTACCTTCAGGACTAGATCTGTTCATCCAGTTTTCCACGTGTCAATGCTAAGAATGTTTCTAACGGAGGTATGTTACACCTCGTAAGTTTCTATCGTTTAACTGGCATGTGCGTACATATGTTGAGAGTTTTTGAGTATGATGCATGTATAAAAAGGCTCGGGGGATGAGTTTACGAGCACGGCATTGAGCGGGCAGGAGGTTGAGGCTGGAGTCCAAGTGGACTAGGCACCATGCGGCGCTGCCAGCCAAGCACACTAGTCAGCGCATCGTGCTAGTGGGCTAGCTCTATGGACGGTGCACCGCACCACCCTACCACTGCCTCAATACCTATGATCAAATCATTTTAAACATTTCCCCTCAGCAGAGAACAGAGTACGAATGATAATTTTATCTATTTTTCATCAAATTATGCCGCTAAACTCCATCCAAACTCAAATTCATCTTGGGTAATGAGTTATAAGCCTACGAGGAACATTCCTGCTGAGTTATTTCTTGAAAATTCACTCAAAGTACCGGAACCCTGCCGAGTAAAAGTTGTATAAATCTCTTCTAATTGAGTCCTAAGCGACTACAAGTTATAGGTAAGCATTTTTACCATCTAAACTCTCGGAAATTTGTTAGTTTTCGGCCGAATTAAATGAAGTTGAGTTGTAGTTATTATTATTATTGAAGGTTATTGTTGTTTGCCGATTTCTACTATTGAAATAGTCTTATTCTCTTAGCATAAAGGCTGCAATTAAGTGGAATTACCGGCTACGGGTTGGAACTATTTGGATGAATGAAAATCAGAATTTGAGGTATGTTAAGGCTAAGCTCTTCGGCAAGTTATTCCTATCATATAGTAATACATCCTATGTCTTTGTAAGCAAGTTGTCAGCATATATATCGTGATTAAATACTACAGATAGTTTTGAGATTAAAGTTTACTATTTTGGTTGGGATTAACCCCTCCTAATATAGCCTTCTATCGACCAACCTCAAGGTTACTAGTTGTGTCATCGCCTACAGGGCTATAGATCTCTCAAAGGAGCTATATGATGTTTGACAGGACTATATTTAGACGTATAAGGCCATATTACATTCCATCCACAAATGGACTTCTTTTATACCATAACGGCATCACTGACCCTCAGTCGAGCCTTGTGTGCCCAGGGTGCAGCCACAGGAGCCCAGAAGGCTCAAACACAACTACAGAAGTCCAGTGGGCTCAGTTGCAGACCTAGAGGCCATGTAAGGTTGTCTATAGTTATCCATTGAATCATATTAACCATACTAGGGGTATATATATTGAATTGTACTTGCCAGGATTTATGGGGGCCCAGGTAGGTTATTCTGTGCTGATTGTACCTTCCATGCTTATAGGGGCCAAGTAAGGTTGTTGTTTGTATACTTACATTTTAGCTATACTTCGGGTTGTGAGGCCATTTAAGGTATAACTATTATCCTTCTTATTGATTACTTTCAGTTCTTTTATCAGTTCTATTTAGTCATTTCATTACTACCTTACATATTGGGTACATATTGTACTGACGCCCAGCTATGGGGCGCAGCATACTTGCTTGTAGGTGCAGGTAGACGTGATTCAGGACCTTCTTAGCTATCATCTAGGATTAGCAGTTCAGTCAGCTCCGTTTTCTCCAGAGTTGATAGTTAGAAAGGTTTGGTCTTTTTGTTGTACAGCTTTTGGGTAGGTCGGGGCCCTATCCCAATCATTATTCCACTTGTAGAGGCTTGCGGACTACAGTTTTCAGTTGTTGGTTTCTGTTAGTTGTGTAGGGCCTATGTATGTTATATTTTGCATGTTGTCCATGTGGTGCCTATTTTAGATAGATATTAGTAGCCTAGTCGGATATAGTTCAGATATGACTGCCTATTTTCCTTTTGTTATGACTAGAAAACATGGTAGTCTTGTCGGCCTGCATAGGATCCCCTTATTGTTATGTTGTTGGGTTAGTTGTTTTCTTTTACAGGTTTGCTATGTGGCCTTGTTTGGCTAAGGTTGTGCTTACAGTCGAGATATAGTAGCTTGTTTCTTGATTTTGAGTTGCTGGTAGGCACTAGAGGTGCATATACCCAGCCAGGTCAGCCCAGGTCCCAATGTGGCATTAGGTGTCAGTCATGCCTCCTAAGGTGGGGCGTGACACATTCAATGTGTGTCAACCTATGAAGCCACCAGATTAATGCAAAGTGATGATTGTGATGGATGAGGAAGAAGAGCAAGAGAATAATCTTGAGGTGGAGGAAAAACCTCTGGATGAGTGATACCATTGCGAGGAGAAACCGTTATGCCACGATGTTAAATCAAGCTCTTCTTTGGAGGCAACCCTAGTGTCTTTAAATTAACTTTTACATCACATCGTTATTGTTTTTCTTGCATAAGAGGATTAGATTGTGAACAAAGTGGAAGAAAACAGAGCATAGGCACCTGCGTAAGACCTGCGAACTGCAGGTACAAACCTGCGGAGCACAGGTTAAGCGCAGGTTTGGCCGGTTTGCTCGGCAAAATGAGGACGACCTGTGCCTCACCTGTGAAACATATGTGCAAACTGATAGAATGCAGGTGTAGCATAGGATAAAGGTAGTACACCTAGAAAAAACCATGAAAAATGGAAGTGACTGTGTCTCACATGCTATACACTGATACAAATCCATGAGATGCAGGTGTGTCAC
>JACEIK010002958.1:95305-122265 GCA_018107945.1 Datura stramonium
TTATGAAAGTTAAATGAAGTAAACCGAAGTTGGAGGCTTTATATACTTGAGCCTGGACAGGGCCAACGTGTCACGGGGCCAACGCAGAGGCCCTCCCTCCATGAAACGTTGCCTTCGCGGAAGGGCTCTGCCCCGGCTCCTTCCGCAATGGTTCGATGGATTTCTTATCCGGTCTTTCCCCTGGCCTTCTCCTAGCATGTATGGTATTCAAAAACTCTTAACCAACATGCGAATAGGTCATCTACGTGTCGAGAATTTTACGGGGTGTACAGTATCGATGAACACTAACGGGTCTGCAGTCGCTACGAGGGTGAGAGATTTCACCCGGATGAACTATCCATCATTCTAGGGGTCTAAAGTGGGGGAGGACCCTCAAGAGTTTGTAGATGAGGTCAGAAAGATTACCCGTATTATGGGTGTCAGCTCCTCCGAGAGTGTTGACCTGGTTGCCTACCAGCTGTAAGGGGTAGCCCAGGTGTGTTATGAGCAGTGGATGGTGGGAAGGCCCGCAGAAGCAGGACCAGTGGAGTGGGAAGAGTTCCACACGGCTTTCTTGGATAGTTTTTCCCTCGGGAGCTGATGGCGGCAAAGATGGCAGAGTTCATGAACTTGCAATAGGGTAACAGGACAGTGGAGTAATATGCTCTGGAGTTTACCAGGTTATCGGAGTATTCTCCAGAGATGGTAGCCGAGCCAAGGGCTCGCATACTGAAGTTCGTTAATGGAGTATCTAATCTGGTCCTCAAGGAGTGCAGGACCGCGATGCTGATCAAGAACATGGACCTTTCTAGCATAATTGTTTACGCCCAATAGATTGAGGCTGAAAAGCTGAAAGATATGGAACGTAAGAACAAGCGGACAAGAATTGGCCATTTAGATTTTGGCCATCAGAGATCTAGAGGTGGTAGCCGCCCACAGCAGGAACAACAGAGAGCCCCTACACCTAGTTCAGCTAGCGCCCCAACCTTTCGGTCCCGCTAGGATTGGAGGGGTGGGTCATCTGGCACTCAATCTCAGGCTCACAACACAAGGAACAGGTATCCAGCTTGCTCCAAGTGTGGTAGAAATCACCCAGTGGAATTCCTTCAGGGATGATAGGGTTATTTTGGATGTGGATAGCTTGGACACTGACTCAGAGAGTGCCTATCAACAGGGCAAGGGAGGTCACAATCTACCAGCTCATTAGCTTTAGCAGGCCAACCAGCTCAGCCGGAAAACACATCAGGTGCAGATGGCGGTTAGCACCAGAATCATTTCTATGCTCTATCTTCTTGCCAGGATCAGGAAATCTCACTTGACGTTATTATTGGCATGTTACGTCTCTTCCATCTAGACGTGTATGCCATCCTAGATCCAGGAGCAACTCTTTCGTTTGTGAATCCATACATAGCAGTCCAGTTAAACATCAGTCCAGAGGTCTTATCAGAACCCTTCTTAGTCTCCACCCCAGTTAGCGAGTCAGTTAGAGCCAACTGGTGTATAGAAACTGCCCAGTCTCTATCCTCAATAAATTCATTCCAGCTGATCTCAAAGAGCTGGATATGATTGACTTCGACCTTATTCTTGGCATGGATTAGTTACACTCCTGCTATTCCTCAGATGATTGCAGAACTAGAGTTGTCAAGTTTCAGTTTCCGAATAAACCAGTGTTAGAATGGTCGGGCAACAGTTCAGTGCCTAAGGGTAGGTTTATTTACTACCTTAAGGCCCACAAACTCATTTCCAAAGGATGTCTATATCATCTGGTTTGGGTCAAGGATTCCAACTCTGAGACCCCAACCATTCAGTAAGTTCCAGTTGTCAGCGAGTTCCCAAATGTGTTTCCTGAGGATCTTCCCGGAGTTCCCCCTAAACGGGAAATAGACTTCGGAATAGATCTCCTCCCAGAAACTCAGCCCATCTCCATCCCTCCTTACAGAATGGCTCCAGCTGAGCTTAAGGAGTTGAAGGAGCAGTTAAAGGATCTTCTTGATAAGAGTTTTATCAGACCCAACATCTCTCTCTGGGGTGCTCCAGTTCTATTCTTGCGTAAGAAAGACGGTACCCTCAGAATGTGCATAGATCACCGTCAGTTGAACAAGGTCACAGTTAATAACAACTACCCTCTACCCAGAATTGATGATCTGTTTGACCAACTTCAGGGAGCCATCTTTTTCTCCAAGACAGGTCAGGGTACCATCAGCTAAGGGTTATGGAGTGTGACATACCAAAAATAGCATTCACAACTCGGTATGGTCACTACGAGTTTATGGTGATATCCTTTGGGTTAACAAAAGTCCCAGTAGCTTTCATGGATTTAATGAACAGAGTCTTCAAGAAGTATCTGGATATGTTCGTTATTGTATTTATCGACAACATTCTAGTATACTCCAAAAATGAGGAAGAGCATGCCAATCACCTAAGATTAGGACTGCAGACACTCAAAGACCGCCAATTATTCGCCAAGTTCAGCAAGTGTGAATTTTGGTTAAAATCTGTGACTTTCTTAGGTCATGTAGTCTCAGGTGAGGGGATACAAGTAGATCCTCATAAGATAGCAGCAGTGAAGGATTGGACCAGACCTACCTCTCCTACTGAAATTAGGAGTTTTCTGGGCTTAGCTGGTTATTACCGATGGTTTGTGGAAGGTTTCTCCTCCATAGCATCTCCTCTGACAAAGTTAACCCAGAAGAAGGTGAAATTCTAGTGGTCGGATGTGTGTGAGAAGAGTTCCAGGAGTTGAAGACTCGACTCACTACTGCTCCAGTGTTAACCTTGCCGGAAGGAATAGATGGGTTGGTTGTTTATTGTGACGCCTCTAGAATTGGACTCGGTTGTGTTCTGATGCAGCGGGGCAAAGTGATAGCCTATGCCTCCATACAGCTCAAAGTTCATGAGAAGAATTATCCAACTCATGACTTGGAGTTGGACGCGGTGGTATTCGCGTTAAAATATGGAGACACTACTTGTACGGGGCTCACGTAGATGTATTTACAGATCATAAGAGTCTTCAGTACGTGCTGAGTCAGAAGGATCTAAATTTGCGTCAGAGAAGGTGGTTGGAGTTTCTAAAAGACTATGACACGAGTATAATGTATCACACAAGCAAAGCCAACGTGGTGGCTGACACCCTAAGCAGACGGTCGATGGGGAGTCTAGCTCACATTGAGGAAGGCAAGAAGGAGTTAGCGAAGGAAGTTCAGAGTCGCCCGGTTAAGGGTGCAACTGGTGGGTTCAACCGAAGATGGGGTGATAGTTCAAAGTGGGTTGGATTCATCCTTGGTAGTTGAAGTTAAGTCCAGACAAGATGAAGATCCAATTCTACTTAAACTTAAAGAAACAGTCATCAGAAAAGAGATAGAAGCTTTCTCCCAAGGGGGAGATGGGGTACTCCATTACCAGGGCAAGTTGTGTGTACCGGATGTTGGTAAATTGAGACAGTAAATATTGGCCGAGGCACACAGGTCGAGATACTCTATTCACCTTGGTGCAAATAAAATGTACCGCGACTTGTGGAATATTTACTGGTGGAACAGCATGAAAAGGGATATCACCGAATTTGTAGCACAGTGCCCGAACTGCCAGCAAGTCAAGATAGAACACCAGAGGCTCGAAGGCATGACTCAAGATAATAGTATACCCACTTGGAATTGGGAAGAAGTAAATATGGACTTCATTATAGGTCTACCCCCAACTCGAAGACAGCATGACTCAATCTGGGTGGTAGTAGATTGAATGACTAAATCAGCTCACTTCCTCCCAGTCAAAACCACAGACTCAGCTGAGGACTATGTCATACTTTACATCCGAGAGCTAGTCAGACTCCATGGGGTGCCCTTGGCAATTATTTCAGACAGGGGAACACAATTCACCTCACACTTTTGGAAGTCCTTACAGAAGGGACTAGGCACCCAGGTCAAACTCAGCACCGCTTTTCATCCGCAGACCGATGGGAAAGCTGAGCGGACGATTCAGACCCTGGAAGATATGCTAAGAGCATGCACAATTGATTTTAAGGGTAATTGAGATGATCATTTGCCTCTTATCGAGTTTGCGTACAACAGTAGCTACCATTCCAGCATCAAGATGGTACCATTTGAAGCATTGTATGGTAGAAGGTGTAGATCTCCTATAGAGTGGTTTGAAGTTGGTGAAGCTACCTTGATAGGGCCAGACTTAGTACATGAGGCAATGCAGAAAGTTCAGCTCATTCGCGAAAAGTTTAAAATAGCTGAGAGCTGTCAAAAATCTTATGCCGACATATGGAGAAGAGAGTTGGAATTTTTAGTTGATGACTGGGTATACCTGAAGATTTCACCCATGAAAGGGGTGATGAGATTTGAGAAAAAGGGAAAGCTCAGTCTACGATATGTGGGACCCCATAAGATTCTGAGACAGACTGGTAAGGTGGCCTATGAGCTAGAGTTACCTTCAGAACTAGCAGTTGTACACCCAGTTTTCCATGTGTTACTTCTGAAGAAATGCATTGGTGATCCAACTTCATTAGTGCCATTGGACAGTGTGGAGATAAAGGATAGTCTCACTTATGAGGAGGTACCAGTCCATATCCTTGACCGTCAAGTTCGTAAGCTGAGGAATAAGGAGATAGCTTCAGTCAAGGTCCTATGGAGAAATCAGCAAGTTGAGGGAGCCACATGGGAAGCAAAAGCAGACATGATGCCAGATACCCTCACTTGTTCTCTTCTAGTTTAGTCCCAGAATCAGGTATTAAATCCTTTCTCAGTACTATACTCAGTCCCGTACTCATCAGCCTTATTTAGATTTTCTATGTGTATTCTAGTTGCATCAGCTTTGTTAGTACGGTTAGGTTAGTTCGAAGTCAGTTTCTCCTTTAGAAATCAGTCATAGACGCAATTTTTAGAAATCTCAGCTCTTTTCCTAGTTTTGGTCATCATTCAGGGACGATGATCCCAAGGGGGAGATATTGTAACACCCCAAAACTTTCCTAGACCAAATTCAGACGTTGCATGAAAAAACACGGAAACCACAAAAAATTTATGTCTCAGACGACCCATACAATGGACTGTTGGTGGAACCAATGGAACATTGTAACGAGTTTTGGGTTGCAGTAGCATTGTTCCAGGGGAAAACAACGAGTCATACGATGACCTGTTGATCCTAACAATGGGCCGTCCTGTCGTCCGTTGAATCCCAATTCATAGTTCTACCGGATCCTTTCCCCGAGACAACGGGAGGAAACAACGGCCCGTGGTAGCCTCCAATGAGACTATGTGACCACCCGTCGTTCAGTTCCAAAACCCAGCCATGTGAACCACGAGCGGATACAACGGCCTGTTGGTCCTACCAACGAGTCGTTGTTATCACCCGTTGTCCCCGTGCCTAATTTTCTTTCCAGATCCAACGGGAGGTATCAATGGCCCGTTGCTGATTTCAATGGACCGTTGTACCTACACCAGTGTGAATCTAGTTTATGAATCTAGAAACCACGGCCAGATTCAACGGTCCATCATTTCTACCAATGACCTACTCTAAGGCCCATTGGTTCCTGTCGGCCAGATTTCAGATTTAAATCCCAAGGTTATTTTTATAAAATTACACCTACCTAGTCCCTAAACTACATTTTTGGGGTTCATTCATGGGTTTTAGAAGTGGTAACCAATAGTTTCTCCCCCTATTCCTTCTCTTATTCTCAAGAACAGAGCGTAGAAATAGTCAGGGAGTTCAAACTAGAAGCTAGGGAAACAACAATCTTCTTTGGTTTCCCAGAGATTTTCACCAGATTTTCTTCTACAGGTATGTGAGAATTCAACAAGGAGATTGTTCTCCCCTTGCGTCCCCCCAAAAAAACTCTCTCTATTAACTTTCGGTCCTAGCCCTGAACTTACGAAATTTAAGATATTGTTATTGTTCTTGATTAATTCTTGTGGAATCCTATTCTATGTTAATTGTAGCTATTTTTCCACCATCTTGTAATTAAAATGATGCTTGTTCCATCAATTTAGAAATTCAACCCTAACTATTGAAAACTCAGAAATTGAATTCTTGAGAATTGGTTGCATCTTTCAGAGTTAGGGATTTTTATAATGCTTGTATGTGTTAAAAAAATCAATTACCTATATGTTATTCAGATTCAGTCAGAAACTCTACATACTGTATATTTTCTCAGAATTTTTAGTTTAGCTTCAGTCAAAGTACTAGAATATTCAGTGTTAGTCAGAAATGTCAGCTGATCAATTTGACTATAGTCTTTTCCTGAGGTGTCAGTAGTGCCTCTCAGTTATCAGAATCAGACTCAATTTACAGTTATTTGGTCCATTAGGCGGTCATGACATTCCGGTTATAGCTNGTGTCTGAGTTATTGCAACAACTTCAACAGTTGTTTGATTTTATTCAACGTTATTTGGTCCATTAGGCGGTCATGACATTCCGGTTATAGCTCTAACCAACCCCAGGACCCCAGTTCAGTTATCAATTTGTTTTTTAGACGGTTACAATGCTTCAAGATAAATGGCTCTAACCAGTCTTAGAACTCAGTTTCCAAATCGAGTCCTATAAGAAGCTCAAGGAACTCTCTGACAATATCCATGGGTCAGTATAGTCTTGGGCCCCAGTATCGAGCTACCCGCTTGTCAGTAGTAGTAGTAACAGGATTATCCAGTGGGAGTAGGACTTTGCACCGAAAGGGCTGGGGTTCTAGCGCACCCAGGTTCCAGAACTATGTTACCACCGTAGGTTTTATTTACTTGTCCTAATGGCCCCCTCTGACAGTGATTTTCACAGTCCATGCCTTTACACAGTGGAAAGGTATATTGGGTCCTATCGATGGGGTGTGTACATCAGACTCCACATCTAACTCACGTGGTTATATGTCGGTTATAGCCTTTCCCACTAGTCAGTTCAGTTTACTCTCAGATATCTCAGTTCAGATCAGTTCAGTGTTGTATCTCAGACTCAGTTTCTCAGACTTAGGACATGTTTATGACCATCATCCAGGGTCATTTTTGACCATATCAGTTCTACACCAGTTGTATCAGTTTTCAGCATTTTAGTTGGTCATTTCATGTCATATCAGTTTAGCTGCTAGTTCTGCCATATTATTCATGTTTCTCTCACTTACTCAGTACATTCAAAGTACTGACGCATACTTTTATGTTGTATCATTTCATGATACAACTGCAGGTTCCCAGACCCATCATCGTTAGTCGTTGTGATCCAGATCCTCTTCCGCTGCAGCTAAAGTGTGAGTCCTCATCATTCGAGGGCCTTTCTTTACTTTCTTTCAATTGAGATATTATTTTAGTTAGACTTAGAGTTAGCTGGGGTCTTGTCCCAGCAACTCCTCAGTTAGATGGCTTTCAGACCAGACTTGGTTTCAGATTTATTTTCAGATATTTTAACTCTCTATTTTCAGTCTTTAAATTTTCTTTAAAAATGCTTTGATGTTATTATTTTAAATTTCCGTTGTGCATGATTAGTCAAAATACTACTGAATGGTAGACCAAGGGTTGACTTGGGGTCACTTGTGGCTTCAAGTACCATGTTATGTCCAGGGTGTAGGATTGGGGCGTGACAATAAGTGTTAGAGCTCAAATATGCAAAAGAGGCCTAAAAGTGCAGAAAATTAGCCAAGTACAAGTCTTAGTATGAGTCGTACCTCAATTGTCTGATCCGTACTGAGAATCATAGTGAAAATCAAAAGGTTGGAATAAGAGGAAGGCAACATACGACTCTTAGTACGAGCCATACCAAGATGGTACGAGTCGTAACTGGAGTCATTGAATTGTTTAGAGAAATTTGCACAAAGACAGTCTCTTAGTATGGGTGGACTCACGGATCATAGCACTCACTAATGTCTTGTACCATCAGCCATAGTGAGCTTCAAGTAATTCTTCAAGACTTGGAAAAACTTCATATACAACAAGCAGTGCGAGTGATAGGAGGAAGGTATGAGGCGTACTACCACACTTGTGGAAAACTTCAGAAGATGTCAGAGTTCTCAGGGCCAAGCCATAGATGCATTGTTCGACTCGTAGGACTACGGTACGAGTCATATCTGTCTGCCAATACTTAGAAAAATCTACAGCATCCAAGGAAGTACGAGAAGCAGGTACAACCTGTACAATCCTGCTACTGGTCGTAGGATCAGTCATGATATATTTGGTGCCAGATATGAAAAACTCCTTGTTAGCTATGGAAAAGGTTTCTAATATATGTATAAATATATTTTATTTTTTATTTTATTAGAACAACATAGAGAACATAGAAAGGAAGTAGTAGAGATGTGTGAAGAAGAATTCTTGTGAATTTTTATCAAGTTTTGGAGAGTAATTCTTAAGATCAAACTCTTGATTTCATCTATTGTTCTTGAGATTGTTCTTTGATATTTAGGTCAGGTTTTATTTCAATTATTGTTGTAAGTATTTAATCATGTGTTTTTCTATGAATGCTAATTATAATCTTGCAATGATGAGAGGCTAAAACCTCCACAACTAGAGGTTGTGGGAACCATGGTGGATTAACGAAATAGGGTTACACAAAAGTGATTCAAAACCAATGCTAAACGCTTGTATTGTATTCTCTTCATCTTTAAACATTTCTTAATGGTGTAGAACGTTAGAACTTTCCCAAATTCTTTACTTGGTCGAACCTAGAGAGGTAGAGATTAGGAAAAGAGAATTACAACAAAGCCTTGGTATTTATGATCATTGTATTAACTTGAGTTGTGGTGGCAAGATAGTTAAATTTGAAACATATTGATAATGGTTAGTTTGAAATCGCTCATGAGACCTGACCTGGTGATTGAGTATAGTCATCCAATAGGAATGAACCAGTCATTTGGATGAACCCTAGTTATCAGTTCTACAAGTCAGCATTGGGATTAATCATGTGTGTACACCCGAAGTAGTTATGAACCCATGGGGAACACTTACCCTAGTTATTTGCGAATCTTGATATCAATCACAATTATAATCTTTCTTTAATATTGTTTTTCTTTGAAACCCCCCAATTTGGAGATAACTCACCAACAAGTTCAAGTACCAGCATTAGTCTAGATCTTACCCTATTCCCTGTGGGTTTGACCCCAACCTCTTTGTTGGGTTCTTTATTGACAATGTTTACTTCATACTTTGTCAAAAAGTGTGAGTTTGAGTGTTATGAGCGTGGAGATTACGATGTTGCGAGGTTGTCTACCTCTCAAAAGATAACTAGATATTCTCATCAAAAGTTGCTTTCCACTGCACAACAATGCCTTCATACTGCGAACGAGGAAAAAATCAAGGTTGACAAGCATTTGGGTGAGCTTCCAAAAGTCCTTGCAAGAGCTGAAAAAGAGTTAGAGGCCTGGACTTCTAAGAAGAAAAAGACCCTCTCACTTATTGAGGAGCATCATAAGAAATTGTCCAAAAATCAAGAGAGTATCACCAACAGTGAAGATGAGATTTATGCCATTGAGAAAATCAGTCCATTGCCGGAAACAGAAATAAAAGAACTAGTTAAGCAAAAGAAGGATGTTGAGACAAGTTGCTATCAAATCCTTAGCCATAAGCTTTTCCCTTAATCTTTTGTTTTGCATAAGAATGTTCTCTTTCTTTTTTCTTGTTCTATTTTTTTTGGAAACATTATTACGATGTAATGAAAATCCTCTTTGTTAGAATAAAAGTGGCATCTTTCCCTTGAATTCATTTTTCTTTTGTTTTGTATTCAAATGCTTTTTTGTGCTATGTAACATATTTTCAATATCCCGACCCTCGTGCTTTGCCATTCATGGTAGGAGATTAATAACTCAAAATTATGATCTCTTTGTGCCATTGGAATGATAACTCAAAAAACTAGAATATGCATAAAAAATCATGGCCAAAAGATATTTGTATTTGTACAGATTTTTTTTATAAATCGACTCGAATTCTGCCTCACGCAACCTTTCAACTTTGATCATCTACGGCATGAAATTTATAATTTGGCGCAGGAGCCACTGAATCACGAGTCACTTTTTTCATTGATTAGAGGACTTCAAGAACTACAATATCTGTAAAAATCATAGTCAAAACCTTTACGGATTTGTGCAGATATGTCTTCAAAGTCAGCTCAATTTGATGTCTGATAGTCTATTTCACATCTTTAGGAAGCTCTGGTAGAAAATTCATAACTTGGCGTAGGAGTCTTTGAATTATGAGCCACTTTTTTCATTGCAAAGAGGATTTCAAGAACTACAATATCTGTAAAAATCACAATCAAGAAATTTATGTATTTGTACAAATATGCCTTCAGAGTCAGCTCAATTCGACGCCTGATAGTCCATTTCGCAGCTTTGGACAACTCTGGTAGAAAATTCATAACTTGCGGAGCCTCCGAATCACGAGCCGCTATTTTTATTGTAAAGAGGACTTCAAGAACTATAATATCTATAAAAATTATGATCAAAACCTTTGCATATTTGTACAAATATGTTTCAAAGTCAGCTAAATTTGACATGTGATAGTCTATTTCGCAGTTTTGGGTAGCTCTGATAGAAAATTCATAACTTGGCGTAGGAGCCTCTGAATCACGAGATACTTAAGAGGATTTCAAGAAATACAATATCTATAAAAATTAGGATTAAGGCCTTTATGAATTTGTACAAATATAGCATTGAAATTAGATTAGATTATTCTTTGCTTGATGGTTCCCCTTTGTGCATCTGTGGAATATTCGACGAAGGAATATATGATTCACGTACTATCTATGGCACTTCAATGAGCTATTGTGATGATCAAGTAATGACACATCCCTCCTCTTTTTTTTCTTTTTTCTTTTTCTTTTACTCATATGACTGAACCTAGAGTAAAAACTCCAAGCTGCCTACGTACCTCGGTGAAGAGGATCAAGTCATAATGTAGTTCAGGATGATGAGTTATTTTTTATTTATTTATGTGTCCTATTTTTTGCGTAGGCTGCCTCTTCGAGGTTTTCAATCTAGCGGACTTTTTTTCCTTTTTTTTTGTTGGGCCATACACAGTTTATACTCTTGCGTCCAGAAGTAATATGTAGTTTATGCTCATGCCTTAAGGAGTGTTTCAACTTGTAGTTTAGGCTCGTGCGTCGATGAGCATTTCAACTTGCAGTTTAGGCTCGTGCGCTGAGGAGCATTTCAACTTGCAGTATAGGCTCGTGTATCAAGGAGCTAAAACTTGCAGTTTAGGCTCATGTGTCGAGGAGCATTTTAACTTGCAGTTTAGGCTCGTGCATCGAGGAGAATTTCAACTTGTATTTTAGTATTGTATATCGAGGAGCATTTCAACTTGAATATTTAGCTCAAATTTGATGAGCTTGATGACATGCTTCAATTTGTGTTACCAACTCAGGGCGAAACACTCGTTGAGATTACTTCATAGGAAGTACTCAACTTTTGATCCCTAAATGATGAATAGATACCCTAGGACTGAGGCCTGTCATTTATTTGTATGACCAAGCAAAGAAATCTTTGTATAAGACCAATAGTTCAAAGTATTTCCCTTCTTCTTGAGGTGTAAGAAGTGCACTAATGAAGGTTGAGCGTGGATCTTCCATAGTGCCAAGATTTAGTTCCTTAAGTTAATCTACAGTTGATTGTATGCCATCTTCTAGATGAGAGGGAGCCTCTTGATCATCATCTATATCATCGAGGCATGGGCTGTCTTCCACTGTTATGTGATAGGAAGTCGTCACAAAGTTGAATCTTCCCTTTGATTTTCTTCGAAGACTGTGATGGATTCTTCTTGCTCCTCGTTTACTTCTCGATGAGTTTGGTTAGTGAAAATGATGGTACTTCTTTTCACCTTCAATAAACATTTATGGTCACCGATAATACAACCTTTCTCTTCATGCGTGATGGGAAAGAACTATGAATATCCTTGTCATCAACTCCTTCATAAAATCTTGCTTTTCATGCTCCAACAACCTCTTTCCAAATAATGACTTTCTTATGGTCCCCGAGTGATGAAAGACAGAGGTCTTTGAAGTGGTGACACCTGCCGCCATCTGCTCAAAGGCTTCACTTTGGTCTTTGCAGCCCAATCTTTTAAATACAGAGACACGAGGTGTTAATATTCCCATGTGTTCAAACACCAAAGTCCGTCGTTATATTTTCTTTTCCTCGGCTTCCTTTGTCTTTTCAATCGAGGTGCGGTATGATGAAGCCATTTCCTTTCCCTTTCTCAACGAAATTCGATAAGTCTCCGCCAAGCTGAATTCTATCCCAAACTTAGGAGTGGCGACATATTGTCCTTGCTTTCTCAACTTCATTTGGAACTCTGTAAGTCCATGTATATTTTTCCCAATGACTTCATCATTGAGTTCTCCTAGTCTTGGCGGATCAGAGAAGTCATAACCTGATTTTTCAAGCAGTGTGAAGACCTTCTTATCAAAGTGCCTTTTTATCTTATCAACTGGGGTATTTCCTCTAGTAGACTCAAAGGTGATAGATAGGACTTGTGCAACTGGGACAGCATATTCTCATTCAAATCTTGGAATTCTTTATCTCTCATTTCTTTCTTTGGAGCAAGAAGTTGATGACTACATTCCTCCAGCAGGGGTTGTCCCTTTCTTCAGCGCTCACGTGGAGTATGGCAAAAAACTGGATATTTCTTATCAATCTTTGTTTGCATTTCTCCTTCAAATGAGGAACCCATAATTGGGACTTCTTCAGTTGTCTTCTTAGACATCTTGACATCGGCCCATTGAACTTTATTCTCTTCTTTTGAATCAATGTTAGTTGGGTCGTCGGTGCGGGTTTCTCCATATTTGATTTACAAGAATCTAAGTAGAATTTTACATTTGCAAAGTAGGACTCTGTCTCACTGAAAGGATTGATGTATGTGTCAATTTTGACTACCTCACCATCTTTCACATACTTCATGCATTGATGCAAAATATATGGCACCACTCTATTTTCATGGATCCAAGGTCGTCCAAGCAGCATGTTGTATGATGTTTTGACATCTATAACATGAATCAAAGTGTTTGATCTCACGTCACCACTGGACAACCCTACGTGAGTCATACCTATAGCCCTTTGTCCTCCTTGATTGAAACGTTGGATTGTTAGGTTGCTTTTGGACAATTCATTAATGGAGATTCCAAGCCTCTTTAACATCATTTTTTGCATGGTGTTGACTACCGAACCATCATTAATTAGTATGCGATTGAGGTGTTGTTCTCAAATAGCACCTAAACTAATAGAGGCATGTGATGTGGCTTAGACCCTAACAACAAGTCATAATCTGTGAAGGCAATAACAGTAGAGCATGGGGCAACTTTTTCATTAGCATGATGCTCTTGGGATATTGTTGGATTATGCTTATCTTTGCTTTCCTTTGTTTCCTTTGTGCTAGAAACTACATGTGTTTCGCCAATTTGACCATCTTGAAGAAAGTTTCCAGGAAAGAATTCAATCAATGTAATAGGATTTCGGATTTCTGTGACAAAGAATCGTTGATCTTCTTTCTAGCACAAGATGTGGCGCTTTTTGATGGTTTTAGTTCATCCACGTTCCTCTTCACCGATATTGGCTTAGGAAGTCGTATCCTTAGAACTGCTTGATGTCTTCGTTTTCTATGAGTAACTAGAGTCCAACCGCCATCTTCATTTTCTTTGAGGTTGTTGTAAAAATCTCTAGTGAATCTTCAAGATTTTCTCTTGAAAAATTGACTTCAACTGGATTGAGACTCCCGAATTGCAAGAAGATAGTGCTCGGCATAGTGTGCGACTTCTTTTGCTTGGGTACAATGCTAGCATGATTTTCTTCCACTGTTTTATCCATGTTAATGATGATTTTCCCTTTAGTTACTAACCTCATAATTTTCTCCTTCAAGATGAAACACTTTATTGTCGGGTGTCCAATAACACAATGAAATTTGCAGTATCTAGGGTCACCAACTTTATTGATTTCCTCAGGTCGATTTGATTCTGGAAGATCGATGACTTTCTTGGCTATCAATTCATCAAGGATCATGGGAACATCTGAATATGGAAATGGGCAAACCTCTGCCTCCAACTCCTTTAAGGTTGGACGATGTTTCTCATCCTTTGGATATTGACTTGGGGTTTCGACCTCTTTTGGTTTTGTTTGGTTGTCACCTTTACCGGAGTCGCTTTCACCATCATAGATTCTTTAGCTTGGATCCTTGAGGTAGCTTTCTTGAACTCCTTCTCTTTTTCCAGCTCAACAAAAGGAGATGTTTTCCCATGACTTGTGATGCTCAACTCCATGTCATGTGCTCTTGTTGCAAGTTCTTCAAAAGTTTGCGATTTTCTTCCTTGTAGGATGTACAAAAGGTCCCAATGCATTCCTTGAATGCACATTTCCATAGCAGATATCTCAGAAAGGTGATCTTTGCAGTCCAAACTTAGTGCCCTCCAACGGTTGATGTAATCCATTACAGGTTCATCCTTTCTCTGCCTAGTGCCGGTCAACTCTATCATGCTTATGGTTCGACGAGTACCGTAAAAGAAATTTAGAAATTCCTTCTCGAGTTGATCCCAACTATCAATAGACTCGGGTTCCAAGTAAAATATACCAATCAAATGCATTCTCTTTTAGAGAACAAATGAACTGTTTTACCAATAGATCACCCTGTGTTCCGGCGTTGCTACAAGTTTCAACAAAATGCACGATGTGTTGCCTCGGATTTCCTTTGCCATCAAATTATTGCAGCTTTGGTGGTTGGTAGTTCACCAGCATGGATATAAAATCAATCTGTTTGGTATAAGGCTTGGAGTAGTACAATGAACTTTGTGGTGCTCCACCATATTGAGCCCTAATAGTGTTTGTTATCATGTCTTGCAACTCTTGGACAGATAAAGCTGCAACCGAAGCAAAATATTTTTCCTTTTGGAATTTGGACATAGTAGGTGGTTCCTCCATGTCTGTTTCGTGGCATGAAGTCAGCCGAACGGTTAGGGATACGACTCGACTCTCCAGGCCCAAAGGCCTCCAATTTGTTCATAAGTTGAGCAATTTGGAGATTCTTATCATCAATAGAGTTTTTGAAGGCTTCAATGATTTGTTTTATCATTACGAACTTCTCTTCCATGTCAGTCACGTCGGCCATCAAAGCGTTGACTTTCATTGAAATTGGAGAGTCTGTTGAATCCTCAGATTTGCCAAGATTGAGGCTAGTTTGAGAAAGTTCATCCAACAATACGGGCTCAAGGTTGCCCCTAGGGCTTGCAGTTATCGCCATCATATGAGATTTTCTCTTCTTCGCCATCTCCAAAGAGGTAAAGTCTTCAGATCCATCAAAGGCGCTAGTCTTGAACTTGCGTCGAGTGATTGAACCAACATGACTGAGATCAACAGATGTGGCAATAGTAGTGTCCTTGCATGGAACATCTTTGGTCTTTTTGATGTCCATTGCAGTAGTTGAATTTGTAGTTTACAATATGCATGAAGAAGAGATGAAGAGCAGAATTGGTCCCGTTGGGTGTGTCAAAATTTGTTTGCAATAAATTTTCAAACGTGGTGAAAATTAACTGCAATCAAAAATAAATAAAAGAAAAGGTAATTTTATTGATGAATCTTGTGAGTATAATTTTGTTTCTCTCTTGATTCTTCTCTCCTAAAATTCTCCGTGATTCAAGGGCCTTAAGCAGTGTACTTCTCGAATTGTTGGATGATTTTAATCTCCTAGAGATGTATTTTGATCGCCGGGAATGTTGGTTAGTGCTTTGTTACTTTGGAAAGATCTCTGGAAAGAACTCCGCCGATCACTCCTTGGAAGAACTATGTAGTAGATGTTGTAGCTTTCTCCAATGCTTGCAAATGATTGTTGTCAATGCTTGTTCAAGTCCCCCCTTGAATGTTATGTCCATCCCTATTTATAGTTGTAGAGTGTAATACCTCGGAAAGGCCTAAGAATAGACCCGGGAGTTGAAATTGAAAAGTGTAGAAAACTGGCAAAAATATCACAGGACGGTTGACTCAACGACTCGTGGTTGGATACCACGAGTCGTCGGAAGTTGTCATGGTATGGGGGTTCAGGGAAGTAGAGTGGTGACAACATACGGTGTAATGACTCGTTGTCAGGAACAACGATTCGTTGTTAGTAGTCATAGGAAGGCCTGAAATTAGGCTGATGGGAAACAATGGGGCATCCCACGATTCGGTGGTGAGAAGTGACGGTCCGTTGTTTCTAGTCGTTACTTGTGGGTTGAGAATTCCAGTGCATACAACGGATTGAGACCACGACTCGTTGGAAGCCACCACAAGTCGTGGTGAGTATCGTGGTAAGGGAAGTTCAAATTGGTCAAGGAGTTGACGACGGTCGATCCAATGACCCATTGATTGGAGCAACGACTCGTCCAAATGAGTCGTAGGAATAACCTGAGGTTTGTCGTGAGGCAGTGGACCCAACGACTCGATACCACGAGTCGTGGTATCGTGCAATGATATGTTGGTCCATCCGGAGCAGTTTTTAGTGGAAATTTCACTCGGGGAAATTTCAACTTTCCCGTGCTTTGAGACCCTAAAGTACGTCATTTTATGTTTTTTTTCTAAGTTTGATAAGATGGGTTAAGTCCTTAATGCATACTCATTCCCATGCAAGAGCTTTTAGAGGGGTTTTAGGGAGATTCAAGGTCTTCTTCTCCATGGTTTCCATCAATTTCTTTGTGGGCATTCAAGGGAGAGTAAAATCAGTCTACCTCAGCTATATAGGGTTTAGAATGGGTGAATCCTTTCACACTCATGCCCAAATTTCATTTTAAAAATGAATTCTCCTATTTAAGTTCTATGGGATTTTACCCAAATGCATAAAAATGTGATTTCTCTTTATGGGTATGATTTAATTGAGTTTTAATTATTGAATTATGAATGATGGGCAGGTTTTATATTATTTTCTTTAAAATCATGTTTCAAGCTTTTTAAATCTAAAATGCCCATTGATGAAGGTTCATGAAAGTTATGATTTACGATGAATATTCAATATTTTAAGCTTATTGTTGATGGGAAAGCGTGATTTCAAGTTCCATTGTTTATAAGTATATTTTTAAAAGAATTGAGTATGTTAAAGTGTTGGGCAATGCCCATATGTTGAAGAATGATTTACGATTTATGAACGAATTACATGATTTATCGATTTATGATGTTGGCCGATGAAAAGAGCCTTTGATTATTGGCTAAGAATGCTTTAAAGGGGATCAATGATGATAAATGTTATACTTTAGCCCATGAATTTCAATTCATGATGTTATTGATTTACGTATGAGCCTATATGCATATTTTTGGGAGCTGTGTCTAGCACTGAGCAGCCCGGTGTTCAAAGGACTATACCGATGTCTCATAACCACGTACCACCGTGGGTTCTAATGTTTTATATTCTATTGATACCGATCCCCTCGAATTTGATATCACGCCTAATGCACGAGCCTCGCCTGGAAATCCAGGGTCGGCTCTGCCCACTTGAGTGAGATAATTGGGGCATCATGAAAGGCTCTACCATGATGGTGTCAGTTAAGACGATTCCTCCCATTGTTCCGCATGTTTTATGCATTGTTATGGTCATATTATTGGCTCAAGTTATGTTTTGATAAAGTTTACTAGCGATTATGATTATGAACGCTTTATGAATGATTTGAAAGTCTTGAGCCTTATGTTACTTACGAAGTTTATGGTACAAGCATGATTTCCTTCTCCTATGTTTATTTATGAGTTTATTTTACTTTTCATGTTCGTTTTACTTACCTTGCATACTCGGTACATTCCACGTAGTGACCGCATACTTTTTATGTTGTATCTTTCATGATACAGGGTCCGGATCTTAGGCTCATCCTCATCCTTTGTCCATCTCAGCTCACGCTCTCAAATTATTGGTGAGTCCACATGTTCTGAGGACCGTTTGGCAGACTTTTATGTTATCTTGTGTATCAGTATTGTTCGAGTTAGTTGGGGATGTTGTCCCATTAACCCATCTTATGTAGTAAAGGCTTTCAGATAATACTTAGTACTCAGCTTATGTGTACGTCTAGTATTTCCTGATGTGATACTATGGTTATGTTTCTATTACGTTTTATCTTTAGTATTCCGCATATTTTAATGAGAATAGTTGTATGCATGTGTCGTGGGTTGACTTGGGGTCTCTCGCGGTCCCTTGTCCCGTGTCTACGATCCAAGTATATGTTTGGGTCGTGACAAACTTGGTATCAGATCAATAGGTTTGAAGTGTCCTAGGGTGTTTGAAAGCCGCGTTAAGTAGAGTCTTTTTCATGGGTGTGAAGCGCGCCACACTTATGACGAAGAGGCTACTAGACGTTTAGGAAATGTTCCCTTCTTTCATGTTTTATGTCGTACGATGAAAAGTCCCTCTATCCTTCTAATTCTTGCTATTCGCGATTGCAGAATTACGTCTCCTAGAAGAATGAACGGAAGGAGGAATAGAAATGATGAAGGCCACGGAGGTGGAAATGACCATGGGCATCAGCAAGCCCCACCTGTTTAGGAGCCCCAAGCACCTGAGCCAGCTGCCTGAGTTTCGGGCGCCCATTCAGATGTTGGCGCAGGCCTTGACCGCTCAGGTCAACCAGCAGGCTGTTGCGCATGCCCCACAGAATGGAAATGCAGCGGGGGCTCGAATTAGAGACTTCCTGAGGATGAACCCTCCTGAGTTCACGAGATCAAAGGTGGACGACGATCCACACGAGTTCATTGAAGGGATCTTGAAGGTCACTCAGGTTATGGGGGTGACAAATGGGGAGTGTTGACTTGGCCTCTTATCAGCAAAAATAGGTCGCTCATATTTAGTACATGCAATGAATGACAGCAGGGCAGCGGGAGCTGGCCGTACTAGCTGGGATGAGTTCCACATGGCCTTTATCGATAGGTTCTTCCCTCAGGAGATAAGGGAATTGAAAGCAGTTGAGTTTGTGAACCTCAAGCAGGTAAAGATGAAAATGTCGGAGTATTCTCTTGAGTACACTTGTTTGTCAAAGTACGCCCCAGAGTTGGTGATTGATCAGAGGGCGCGGGCGAGCCGATTCGTTCATGGTGTGGCTGGTTATTTAGACAAGGATTGCAGGACCTCCATGCTTCACTAGGATATGGACTTTCCTCGCATAGTGTTGTACGCCCAGCAGATGGAGGCGGATCATGCAAGGGAGAGGGAGGCAAAGAGGGCTCAGATGGATAGCCGTTGGTTTTCGCATCAGAGGTCCGGCAGTGGCTATCGTCCACAATTTCAATAAAGATCACTAGCCCCAGCACCATTATCAGCTAGTGTTCCATCCAGACCCAAGGGTGATCAGAGGAGCAAGGCTTCAGGTTCGAGGGATCAGAGGGGCACCCAGTTAGAGTATACCTCTCCGGCCTGCGCGAAGTGCGGCAAGAGTCATGTCAGGGAGTTCCTGCTCGGTTCAGATGTTTCCTACGGGTGTGGTAGATCTGGGCATATGCGCCGAGCATGCCCATATGCTAGACAGGGTGACGATAGGGGTCATGCACAGACCACCAGGTCAGTAGCAGCTCCATCCCTTTCCGCTCCGCAGGTAGCATCGACTAGTGGAGGTGGCAGACAACGCCAAAACCGATTTTATGCCCTTGTCTCGCGCCAGAAGCAAGAGACTTCGCCAGATGTGGTCACCGGTATGTTGCGTGTCTTTCATATTGATGTTTATGCCTTGATAGATCCGGGAGATACCTTGTCTTTCATGACTCCTTACATTGCTAGTAGCCTTGGAGTTAGTCCCGAGACCTTTTCAGAACCATTTTTAAGTTTCAACCCCTATTGGTGATTCGGTCATAGCTAGACGAGTATGTAGAAAATACCCGATCACTATGTTGCATAAGGTTACCTCCACAGACCTTGTGGAGTTAGTCATGACTGACTTTGACGTTATTCTTGGAATGGATTGGTTGTTCGCATGTTATGCCTCGATTAATTGTAGAACCCGTATGGTGGAATTTTGTTTTCTGGGTGAGTCAGTTTTGGAGTGGAAGGGTAGTTCTGCGGTACCAGCAGGTTGGTTTATTTCCTATCTTAAATCCAGGAAGATGATCTCTAAAGGTTGTATGTACCACCTAGTTAGGGTTAAGGATGTGGAGTCCGAGACCCCGACTATTCAATCAATTCCGGTGGTGTGTGAGTATCCGAAGGTGTTTCCCGATGATTTTCCATGTGTTCCTTCGGAGAGGGAAATTTATTTCGGTATTGATCTATTACTAGATACACAGCCTATCTCTATTCCTCCTTACAGGAGGGCTCCAACCGAGCTAAAGGAATTAAAAGAACAGTTGAAGGACTTGTTGGAAAAGGGTTTCATTAGACCAAGCAAGTCTCCATGGGGTGAGCCGGTTCTCTTCGTTCGAAAGAAGGATGGGTCCCTTCGGATGTGCATTGATTATCGTCAACTTAATAAGGTCACCGTCAAGTACAGGTACCCCTTACCCAGGATTGATGATTTATTTGACCAGCTCCAGGGTGCCAGATGTTTCTCGAAGATAGATCTCAGGTCCGGATATCAACAGCTCAAAGTTCGGGAGTGTGATATTCCAAAGACAGCCTTCAGAACCCGGTATGGCCACTATGAATTTGTAGTTATGTCTTTTAGACTAACCAATGCTCCTACAGCTTTTACGGACCTGATGAACAGGGTGTTCAAGCAAAATCTGGATATGTTCGTGATCGTGTTCATCTATGACCGTCTTATATACTCCCGGAGCGAGGAGGAGCATGCCACTCATTTGAGAATAAAGCTGCAAACCCTCAAGGATCGTCAGTTGTATGCAAAGTTTGGCAAGTGTGAATTTTGGCTAAACTCGGTGGCATTTCTAGGTCATGTGGTATCAAGAGAAGGCATAAGGATAGATTCCCAGAAGATCGAGGCGGTGAAGAATTGGCCCAGGCCGGTGAACCTTTTTACTCCGGAGTTTCTTGGGTTTATCTGGCTACTAGTGGAGGTTTGTTGAGGGTTTCTTATCTATTGCGGAACCTTTGACTAAGTTGACTCAGAAAAAGGTGAAGTTCCAATGGTTGGATGCTTGTGAGAAAAACTTCCAAGAGTTGAAGACCCGACTCACTTCAGCACCAGTGTTGACTCTACCCGAGGGTACTGATGGCTTTGTAGTGTATTGTGATGCTTTGAGAGTCGGGCTGGGGATGTGTGTTGATGCAGCATAGGAAGGTAATAGCGTATGCCTCAAGACAGCTGAAAGTTCATGAAAAGAATTACCCGACCCATGATCTTGAGTTGGCTGCGGTGGTGTTTGCATTGAAGATATGGCGGCATTACTTGTATGGGGTCCACGTGGACGTATTCATGGATCATAAGAGCTTACAATATGTGTTCACGCAGAAAGACCTAAATCTTTGGAAAAGGAGGTGGTTGGAGTTACTAAAGGACTACGACATGAGTGTTCTCTACCACCCGGGCAAGGCTAATGTGGTTGCGGATGCGCTTAGTAGGCTCTCTACGAAAAGTGTGTTCCACGTGGATGATTGAAAGAAGGAGTTGGTGAGAGAGGTCCATCGACTTGCAAGGTTGGGGGTTAGATTGATCGACTTGACCGATGGCGGCGTTGATATGCATAATAGGTCAGAATCGTCCTTGGTGGTTGATGTTAAATACAGGCAAGATGAGGATCCAATTTTGAGGAAGCTAAAGGAGGCGGCGTGGAGTCAAAAAGGTGGAGGTTTTCTCCCAAGGGGGAGATGTTGTGCTATGGTACCAAGGTCGTCTATGTGTCCCAGATGTTGATGATTTGAGAGTTCAGATATTGCAGGAGGCACATGGTACCCAATATTCTATCCATCTAGGATCCACGAAGATATATCAAGACTTGCGATAAATCTATTGGTGGGATGGAATGAAGAAGGATATTACAGAATTTGTAGCCAGATGTCCCAACTGTCAACAAGTGAAAGTCAAACATCAAAGGCCGGGAGGCATACTTCAGGATATCAGCATCCCCACTTAGAAGTGGGAATAAATTAACATGAATTTCATTACAGGTCTACATGTACTCGCCAGCAACACGACTCCATTTGGGTGGTGGTTGACAGGTTAACCAAGGTTGCACACTTTTTACCGGTCAAAACCACGGATTCAGTGGACCATTATGCCAAATTGTACATCTGGGAGTTGGTTCGACTTCATGGAGTGCCCTTGTCTATTATTTTAGACCGGGGTACTCAGTTTACCTCTCAATTCTGGAACTCTTTTCAAAAGGGACTTGGGACTCAAGTTAAGCTCAATACGGCCTTCCATCTGCAAACAGACGGCCAGGAAGAATGAACCATTCAGACCTTCGAGGATATGTTACCGACATGTGTTATGGATTTTAAAGGTAGTTGGGATGATCATTTGCCCTTGATCGAATTTTCCTATAATAACAGTTACCACTCCAGTATCTAGATGGCACCGTTCTAGGCTCTTTACGGACGAAGGTGTAGATTGCCCATCAGATGGTTTGAGGTTGGTGAGGCAGCTATGATAGGACCTGACTCAATTCATGAGGCCATGGTAAAGGTCCAATTGATAAGGGACCGGTTAAAACCCGCTCAGAGTCATCAGAAATCGTATGCTGATGTGAGGAGAAGAGATTTGGAGTTTGATGTGGACGACTGGGTATTTCTAAAGGTATCTCCCATGAAGAGAGTCATGCGGTTCAGAAAGAAAGGGAAACTTAGTCCCCTCTATGTTGGTCCCTACTAGTTTGTGAGAAGACTTGGTAAGATGGCGTATGAGTTGGACTTGCCATCAGAGTTATCTTCAGTTCATCCCGCCTTTCATGTATCGCTTTTGAAAAAGTGTTTGAGTGATCTAGTCTTGGTAGTCCTGGTAGAAAGCATTGGGGTAAAAGACAGCCTCAGTTATGAAGAAATTCCCGTTGAAATCTTGGATCATCAGGTTCGGAAGTTGAGAAACAAAGAAGTAGCTTCAGTTAAGGTTTTATGGAGAAATCAGCATGTTGAGGAAGCTACGTGGGAAGCCAAAGCGGATATGATGGCTAGATATCCACATTAGTTCTCTACCGACTCAGTTCCGACTTGAGGTACCAGTTTTGCCATATGACTCTATCTAGTTTTCATGTGTACAAGTTTCTTTTATATGTATGAATGTGTATGTGAAGTATGAGATCAGTTTAGCTATGTGATTTTATTCGGAGGTAGTCATTCCATGAAAAAAAATTCAGTTAAAATGATCAGTATATGGCTATGATAAATTGTATGTTTTTGTTTGTTTCTTGCTTCCTACATTCAAGGACAAATGTTTTCAAGGGAGAGATATTGTAATACCCCGGGAAGGCCTAAGAATAGACCCGGGAGTTGAAATTGAAAAGTGCAGAAAACTGACAAAAATATCACAGGATAGGCGACTCAACGACTCGGGTTAGATACCACGAGTTGTCGGAAGCAGTCGTGGTATGGGGGTTCAGGAAAGCAGTGGTGAAAATGGACGGTGTAATGACTCGGTGTCAGGAACAACGAGTCATTGTTAGCGGTCACAGGAAGGGCTGAACTTAGGCTGATTGGGAAACAATGGNGAAAAGCCCTCTACAAATCTCCGGTAATAGCTAGCTAAACCCAAAAAGCTCCTAATATCCATCGGACTGATAGGTCTAGGCCAATCTTTATTGCCTTTATAGGCTGATTGGGAAACAATGGGGCACCCCACGATCCGTGGTGAGAAGTGACGGCCCGTTGTTTCTAGTCGTTACTTATGGGTTGATAATTCTAGTGCATACGAAGGATTGAGACCACGACTCGTTGGAAGCCACCATGAGTCGTGGTGAGGCTCGTGGTAAGGGAAGTTCAGATTGGTCAAGGAGTTGACGACGGTCAATCCAACGACCCGTTGATTAGAGCAACGACTCATCCTGACGAGACGTGGGAAGAACCTGAGGTTTTTCGTGAGGCGGTGGACCCAACGACTCAATACCACGAGTCGTGGTATCGTGCAACGATCCGTTGGATCGGTCATTGGTCTGTCCGGAGCAGTTTTCAGGGAAAATTTCATTAAGGACAATTTCGACTTTCCCATGCTTTGAGACCCTAAACTACGTCGTTTTGTGTTTTTTTAGTATGATAAGATGAGTTAAGTCCCCAATGCATACCCATTCCATACAAGAGCTTTTAGAGGGGTTTTAGGGAGATTCAAAGTCTTCTTCTCCAAGGTTGCCATCAATTTCTTTATGGGCATTCAAGGGAAAGTAAAATTAGTCTACCTCAGTTATGTAGGGTTTAGAATTGGTGAATCCTTTCACACCCATACCCAAATTTTATTTTAAATCATGAATTCTCCTATTCAAGTTCTATGGGGTTTTACCCAAATGCATAAAAATGTGATTTCTCTTCATGGGTATGATTTAATTGAGTTTTAATTATTGAATTATGAATGATGGGCAGGTTTTATATTATTTTCTTTAAAATCATGTTCCAAGCTTTTTAAATCTAAAATGCCCATTGATGAAGGTTCATGAAAGTTATGATTTACGATGAATATTCAATAGTTTGAGCTTATTGATGATGAAAAAGCGTGATTTCAAGTTCCCATGTTTATGAGTATATTTTTAAAAGAATTGAGTATGTTAAAGTATTGGGCAATGCCCACATTTTGAAGAATGATTTACGATTTATGAACAAATTACATGATTTATTGATTTATGATGTTGCCTGATGAAAAGGGCCTTTGATTCTTGGCTAAGCATGTTTTAAAGGGGATCAAGGATGATAAATGTTATATTTTAGCCAATGAATTTCAATACATGATGTTATTGATTTATGTATGAGCCTATATGCATGTTTTTGGGAGCTGTGTCTAGCACTGAGCAGCCCGGCGTTCAAAGGACTATACCGATGTCTCATAACCACGTGCCACCGTGAGTTCTAATGTTTTATATTGTATTGATACCGATCCCCTCGAATTTGATATCACGCCTAATGCACGAGCCTCGCCTGGCAAGCCAGGGTCGGCTCTGCCCACTTGAGTGAGATAGTTGGGGAATCATGAAAGGCTCTACCATGACGGTGTAGGTTAAGACGAGTCCTCCCATTGTTCCGCATGTTTTATGCATTATTATGGTTATATTATTGGCTCAAGTTATGTTTTGATAAAGTTTACTTACGATTATGATTATGAACGCTTTATGAATGATTTGAAAGTCTTGAGCCTTATGTTACTTAAGAAGTTTATGATACAAGCATGATGTCCTTCTCCTATGTTTATTTATGAGTTTATTTTACTTTTACTGCCCGTTTTACTTACCTTGCATAGTCGGTACATTTCACGTACTGACCACATACTTTCTCTTCTGTATCATTTCATGATACAGGGTCTGGATCTCAGGCTCATCCTCATCCTTAGTCCATCTCATCTTATGCTCTCAGATTATTGGTGAGTTCTCATGTTCCGAGGACCGTTTGACAGACTTTTATGTTATCTTGTGTTTCAGTATTGTTCGGGTTAGTTGGGGATGCTGTCCCATCAACCCATCGTATGTAGTAGAGGCTTTCAGACAATATGTAGTACTCAGTGTATGTGTACTTGTAGAATTTCCTAATGTGATACTATGGTTACGTTTCTGTTACGTTTTATGTTTAGTATTCCGCTTATTTAAATGAGAATAGTTGTATGCATGTTTCATGGGTCGACTTGGGGTCTCTCAGGGTCCCTTGTCTCGTGTCTACGATCCAGGTATACGTTTGGGTTGTGACATAGGGGATGGAAAAGGTCCTTATGATTGGCTAAAAGATTTCATTTTAACATTTGATGGATTGTGATTGATTTTTGAATTTGACTGGGACTACCACATCATTTAGACACATGACGTCATCTTGTTGGTCTTGAATTTGATTGGAAGGCTAAGTCACCGTGACACGTCGCATGGGTTTGGACCCCCAAGGTGTAATGGACCTTAGACTTGAAATTATTAAAATGGACTAATTAAATTTGTAAAGTTCAAATTAATTAATCAACCCAAATGAACATGAATTAAATCCAAATTTCGCATGAATCTAACCCGATAAAATTTATATATTTACACTACTATAATACTTAAATAGCATTACACGGACAGATCGGACTCAATTAGCTAGTTTCACTTACACATCATATACTTTAAAAGGAGACCGGATAAGAATCGAATTTGTTTGCAAAATTTATGTAAAATGATATTAATTCTATATTGGAGATTCAAAATACAAGAAGTATTCCAACAACATCTCAACTAGGAGTTAAATTTGTAACCTAAAATAATGTTCTAATCTCTTTTGTCACTATATTAGAATCATCTCTTCTGACAATAAGATTTTAATAATCTATACACAGGAAGGGACCTAAAAATACTTTTTAACATGTGAAAAATAACTCACAAATATTGTTAATCCATTTATTAATTTCAAAATAGCTTCAATCTATTTCTTTTTGGCTTAAGAATAGCCCTTCAATTAACACCCTAAACTTGATATTTTTTTTCAATTTAAAACAGTCATGTGACTTATTATGATTGATTACATATATTATTTTGATTTAAAAAATAAATTTACCCACTTTTAAATTCAAACTCGCTGACCGAATTTCACTTGAAAAATGATTTGAACATCTGTATAAAAAGTTTGTGATTTCTTAATCATATTTGGCTATAGAAAATTAAAATTTGACTACCTGTGACCATTACATAGTTTATAGCTTTAGCCTTCTTTCAATTGGATTTGCTTGTATCGTAATCTTATCAAATATTGATCGATCAATATGTCACCTACTTATTCAGTGATAATTATACGTGTTATGTTAAATAATATTATTCTGTATGCTTTTCTTGCTAAGTTGCATATTACCTTTCTGTGCAAAATTCAGCTGTAACAGCCAAGAAGTACATAACACCTAAGCAAATATAGAGTTGTGGCGGCTAAGATTAAGGCATTGAATGCTTATAGCCATGATCTAAATTTAAGCTATTTGGACATGCTATTTCATTTAGTAATTTAAAATCATGAGATAATTTTTTTTAAATATAAAATTTAATTTATAAATTTATATTTTGAAAAAAAAAA
>JACEIK010002958.1:127334-137502 GCA_018107945.1 Datura stramonium
ATATAAATATATAAAAGTTTTAAATTTATTAAAATAGACAAATATAAAGGAAAACAGATTATCCCAACAACTTCGATTTTGACGACTTTGTCATTGCTTCAAAGATTTCAAGACTCACTCACCTTGATCTACACTATATGTCGTTGTCCAGTTCCATTTTGTATTAACTAGTTTTTCAAAGAGGCAAGGAGTGTCATTGTCACTAAAGCCCACAAAATTTTCGTCTATACTGAATCAATTGAAAACTAGGTTATTACTTGCTACTTTTGCCCTTTTTTCTGGCACAACCTCAGTGGTAATCTTCACCCTAAATCTCAGCGAACTCCTTTGGATTTTGGA
The DNA here is from genome assembly GCA_018107945.1 of Datura stramonium. Taxonomy (NCBI): domain Eukaryota; kingdom Viridiplantae; phylum Streptophyta; class Magnoliopsida; order Solanales; family Solanaceae; genus Datura; species Datura stramonium. Next base: position 127,674 of record JACEIK010002958.1, read on the forward strand.
TTTATGACTTAAATTAGGCTCTTCAATAGAAAATATTATCAGGTTTTGTAGCCATCAAAGCTTCGATTTTGACGACTTTGTCATTGCTTCAAAGATTTCAAGCCTTTGATTTCTTGCATTTGCCCAAGTATGGCAAATTCAATGTTCATCTCTGGAACTGAAAATTTCAGCCTTTATAGGAGAGTTTCCCCAAATGGGTTAGGCTTTGTTGGGTCAGATTTCAATGGCAAGCAATTTCCCAAGTTGGGTTTAGCAAGAACCAGTTGTAAAATCAAAACCCTAGCTCCAATGTGCAGTATTTCAACATCTAGGCCAGCTTCACAGCCGAGATTCATACAGCACAAGCAGGAGGCTTTTTGGTTCTACAGGTTCTTATCCATTGTGTATGATCATGTGATTAATCCTGGGCATTGGACTGAGGATATGAGGGATGATGCACTTGAACCAGCTGACCTCAATGACAGGAATTTGACTGTGGTGGATGTTGGTGGCGGCACAGGTTTCACCACATTGGGTATAGTTGAGCACGTGGATGCCAAGAATGTTACAATTCTTGACCAATCTCCTCATCAGCTGGCTAAGGCTAAGGAAAAGGAGCCTTTGAAAGAATGCAGGATAATTGAGGGTGATGCTGAGGATCTTCCCTTCTCAACTGACTATGCTGATCGATATGTATCTGCTGGAAGGTTTATGTTGCTCCCTCTTTAATTTTTCTAGCTCAATTTTTGTTCTTACAATCATTCTTTGTTACATACAGTGCATGTTCGAGTTGCTTATAGTATAGTAGATTGCCTTTGTGGTTTTGTATGTTACAGCTAACTTAGAATGGTGTTAGCAGTAGCATTAGTCTTAGCAAGTACCATTGATCCCGATTCTCCACATATTTGGACTCAAGTGCAACACTGGTATGTTTAATTTTCCAAATGCTTGAACACGATTCTTAGATGCTATTTAAAGGAGTAATGGTTATTTTCAAACACGATTTGTGCTTCCCTGCCCCTTCTTGACCTGTTTTGGATGGTATATCTGTAATGTGAACTGTTGGAATTTGGAAAGCTCTATGCATGTGAAAGAGTATGAGAGAAATCCATTGACATTATATAAGGCAGTCACAATTCATGGATAATTTATCTGGACTCTCAACTTAGAACTAATAAGTACAACTTTTTGGCAGTAGATATGTGCACTAATTTGGGTTGATATTCTCAATCTTCAATTGAAAAAGCTAAAAAGATTTTCTGGAATTCACCATAATGAAGTTCCTTGATCGCCTTTTCCTCTCAGTATTGAATACTGGCCGGACCCACAACGTGGAATCAGAGAGGCGTACAGGGTTCTGAAACCTGGAGGAAAGGCATGCCTTATTGGTCCTGTGCACCCTACCTTCTGGCTGTCTCGTTTCTTTGCTGATGTGTGGATGCTCTTCCCTAAGGAGGAAGAATACTTGGAATGGTTTGAGAAGGCAGGATTCAAGGATGTCCAACTGAAGAGGATAGGCCCAAAATGGTATCGTGGGGTTCGCAGGCATGGGCTTATCATGGGATGTTCTGTGACTGGTGTAAAGTCTACACCAGGTGATTCACCACTGCAGGTAATTTATCATGTACCTCCACCAGTGCCCTAAAACAAAATTACTTATTTAATATTACATAGTTTAGTTTTTCTGACTTTATGGCTTTGTTAACATTGTAATTTTTGTCTTCTTTCTTTTATTGNGGGGGGGGTGTGGTAATTGTTCAAGTGAGCAGTCTGTAACATCTTGATGAAGTTCATAATTGTTTTTCCCCATGATATATGAGGGAACCAAATTTGCCCAAGCACATTACATAAAATGTCAGATGACACCTTTAACTTCTAAGCAATTAACTGAAGTCTGCTGAAGAAGGAATTTTGATTTGACTTTTGATAGAATATAAGTTTAGAGAAGGGGTGATGATAGGGCCGAAGCTACAAGCCTGTCTATGGGTTCAACAGAACCAGTAGCTTTGGCCCATACCCTGTATTTGTGTTTAAAACTTCACTTTACATGTATAAATAATTTATCTAGAACCCAGTAAGCTGTCTTTTATAAAATCCAGAACCTTTGAACTCATAATTCTAGCTTCGCCTCTGATAATGATCTAGCTAACATCATGATACCATTCCTTAAACAAATAGCTATATATTCACTGCTTACAAGTTCTAATTGGTTGCCTTGGAGTGAACCTTGAATGAATATGATGTAGGCCTTTTCTGCATCTCCTCTTATCCCACTGGGTTCCAGAGCACGTTCTTCGCCTCTTTTTCTTTCTTTAGTTGGTTAAAAGTGTTTACAAGTTCCTTCAATTTCTTATATTTACCTTGTTGTATGCATAATTGCAGCTTGGCCCAAAAGGAGAGGATGTGACAAAACCTATAAATCCATTTGTCTTTATGCTGCGGTTCCTTCTGGGGGCAATGGCAGCAACATACTATGTCTTGGTTCCTATTTACATGTGGGTTAAAGACCAGGTTGTTCCTGAAGGTGAACCTCTGTGAGAGAGCAAGCAACTTACTAATTACTGGCTGACTTACTTCTCTTGCTGCACCTGCTACTAGTTCAACACAGTTCTGCGTTTAAATTGTATGCCTAGAATTTTCCTAAAATAAATCCGTTTTAATTGCCAAATTATGTTTAGACGTCTTAGCTTTATACTGAATGAAGTTGATATAATTTTCCAAATGTAGACTGGACTTGTTTTCCACAGCTTTCCAGATGACTTTATTTCAACTTTACAGTTTGAACCTGGTGAGCATGTTAACCCCTCCAATGCTCCTATTTGTTCTGCAGTAATCCTTTCCTAAGAGATGGAGAGATCACGGTTTAAGTCATACCCATCGATTTTAGAGCGTTAATCAATCAATAGTTGGGACCAACTCTGAAGATGAATTTCTTATCTGTGTTTACAACAATCGTGGAACATGAGTATGATGGTGTTGGCGAACGCCAATAAAAGGAAAGATGAACTACTAGTGGACTTTATCAATAGGTGGCGAGGGTTAATTTAAACTGTAATTGATGTCGTCTAAATTATACCTCGTAAATGAGATATAAAGCGGTCGATGTTAAATATAGAACCCAATCAGGGTTGGGGTTGAATCCCACGAGAAATATGACGAGAACTTTGGTTAATGCGTTTAGCTAATACTATTGGCTTGCTTATTTCCTAAGGGGGAAGGTTTGAAACACAAAATAATAAACAAGAGTAAAGACTAGTAGATGATTAAGTCAATTTCGGTTGTATTCAATCAACAAAGTGACTAGGATTGTGTTCCCCATGACTTCATAACCGCAAGGCGTGTATACTAGTGATCTATTTTGGTGTTTAGCATGCAATATTGGTAAGTTACATTCACCTAAATGGTTGGTCCCCTATCTAGATGCTTATCACCACGCAACTTGGTCCGTATACGAGTGTATGCTTAACTAATCCTTACCCTTAATATCGGATTAGCTATTTCCGAACAAGGCCAAGCTATTAGATGAGGGTTGATAGCCTCAAATCCCCGTTGTTAGTCCCTTTTCCCATTCATTACACCTTTGATCCGGTGAATAAGAATAAGGCAATTTTCAATGTTTGCAACCGTTAAGAAACAATTAAAACGAAAGGAAAAACAATACATGCATAAACCCCGTTCAAGATTCACTAAGTATTTTTACCTATGTGTGTTAATTCATCATGGTTCCCACAATCCTAGTTATGGGTTTAGCTATTCATGCTTGTATGATCATAATCACAAAATATAGAAGAAATCATAATTGCAACTTACAAAGATTCGTAGAAGAAAACCACTTGAATTGAATAAATCACCAAAATCGATGAACAAAACTTCAATGTTGTTTTAATCCTCAAAATCAAGAACAAAATTACAAACTTTATTTCTTGAACAAAGAATGGTCGTTAACAACACAAAATCCACGTCAAAAGTAGTAAAAAAAAGTTGTACTTCAAAAATAAACCTAAATAATGTATTTGTAGTTCCAAACAAAACCTTTCCTAGCTAAAAACAGAGTCCAGGTCGGCAGTGGCAACAAGCCAAGTAACGACTCTTAGGTCTCCTAACGAGTTGTGGCCAGTGAAATCGATTTGTCCTCGGCAACTTGTCCAGTCATGGTAACGGGTCACCTAACAACTCGTCAAGTTCGGTCACGAGTCGTTAAGTCCCTTGTGACACCTGATCACACAAAACTCTAGTGCACTTGACGGATCAGCTTAACAACTCATGAAGAGTCGCCAAATCTCCCGATGACTCGTTACATCCTTGTTTAGTTTTTCATCAAGTATTCCTCCCAGTCTTCACAACCGTCATAACGACTCGTTACCAGATGTAACGAGTCGTGCCTTCAACTTGTTAGATACACTGGTTCTTCTCATCAAAACTTAATCTCCTCCCACGACTCTAGGAACGAGTCGTCCATTGGGATGACGACTCGTGACCTAAGTTAGCAGCCTGCATTTTGTTCCATTTTTGCCTTACTTTGCCCATTTCACTTTCCGGACATGTTTTTCTGCAACACTTAACAACAACACATTATATTTACATAAACATATCCGAAATTTGCATATTTTTTTGGTTTTAAGCGTTGAAAGTGCCATAAAGTCACAACATATCAACACCCTCAACTTAGAACTTTTGCATGTCCTAAGGCAAAAATAAATAAAATAAAACCACTTCGACGCATACAAAACCAAATCACAATGCATATGTAAAATTTTCAACGATGATACAGAGGAATCGAAACATGGCAATATACTGTCACTTTCAACCATGCCCATAATTCTATAACACTGACCCAAACAGTTTGCAGACGATTTTGTTGACCAAATGCTCTCACCACAAAGAAGTCCCACAATCACAGATGTGTATATGATCATATTAATATATTTCTCTTGGGACTAGGTAAAAGCACACTCGCTCTCACAAAGAAATTCTAACGGTGCGCATGCAATACCATAAGCTTTCCTTTACTTTCAATACCTCAATTTTCAGACAGGTTAAATAGGATCACTATAGAACTTTTTAAGCTTGTAATGTAGGCTCGGGTTTGGGTATGGTACATATGGGACTAGTAGCTTAACCCTCCTTGGCACTACACACACTTTGACTCCACTTTTAACCTTCTTTTCACATTTTCCCCCTTGTTTTCCTTTTCTTTTAACACTTGCTCCTTTTTTTTCTCTCTTGCAAGTATGGGTGCAGTTTTTCTTTTTTTTTTTATTAAGCAACTTCATTTATGTTTTTCTCACATTCCCTTTTTCTTCTTCTTTTTTTCTTCTTTATAACGAAGTTTCTTTCTTTCTTCATCATTGCACACCGCACCCACCCTTTTTATTCTTATTACCCAATTTCATTCTACCTACTCTTCTTAATCACCCCTATGATATCCACCCTCAACTTAGGTGATATGCCTGAGTTGAGGTTCACAGTGTCCAAGGAGGGACCAGGGTCAAAATAGGTTCATTTTAATCAAAGCAGGAAGGTGAATTGGTATTAACAAAAAGAAGGGTCAATTTAAGCTCAAAATTGGGATCAAGGGATATTTATTTCTATTTGGTAGGTATTTTAAGGATAAAGTGGACTTATTCATAAAAAACGGCGTATGATCATTTCCTAGTTTTCCATCCTCTACCTTGATACGACTGACCAAGCAAGTTCTAGATTGACATACACATCAGAATTTATCTATTAAACCTTACTCACATAATACAAAGGCCAACATCATCACTTCTACTAATTGCTAGTTTAGGTACAGTCACACAGTGGTAAACATGTTCACAGTATTAATGTCATGCAAAGATTCACAAAGGTCATGCTTGTCTATTTTAACAGACACACAAAAATAAAAAAAATTAGGAGGGGTATCATATTATCAGTTCAAATAAATTCAAAAATTCATGCTATTGACTGTCTTAAGTTCACCTAATTTTCTTTCAACTGGCATAAACAAACACAAAAACATAAAAACTTAAACGTGCCGATTCTACTAGATAAGGAACACCCGAGGGAAAAGATATCTGGCAAGAAAAACCCTCGGGTTATGTTAAGCAAAAATACACAGGTATCCCTCCCCACCCCCATCAAGAAAAGCATACGTCTTTCTCGACGCATTTATAAAAATAAAACATGAAAATAAGGAACATACCTGTGTGACCTAAGCATCTGCGGCCTGGTTAGTGGAGAGTGCAGATACACCTCCAGTGTCATCTCTTGTACCACCTACCTAAACCGGTGCGTTCTCAAAACCTACCGAGCTCGTACCTTCTCTACGAGCTCTCATTGCCTCAACTGCGGCTCTTTGTCGAGCCTTATCTCTGGATAACTACAGCGCTGCCTCCATCTCTTTCTGCTCTCGCTTCTGCTCACGGAGCAGAGAATCATCCTCATCAAGACTTGCCTCCTCACGAGGCCTCTTGCCTTTATCATGCGCAACTAGCTCCTCAATGATAAAGTCAACTACCGGTGGTAGCTCCTCCTCACTCTCGTCATCAATCACTGGAAGCATGGTGGAGGGATCGCAGCTACCTGTCATGCGGACAACTCTCGCACCTTAGCTCTGAGTGCTGCTACCTCCTCATACCATCTCGCTAGCTCGGGCGCTTGTAACTTTGCAAGACGCTCATCCATACGCCTCTCAAAGGCGTCCAATCGGCCATGCAGCGAACTAGAGTGCCCCTCCAAATCCTTTGTAGCCCATGGCTTTACCTGCTCCATTAATACCTTTACTTGAAGAGTCGTGTGTGCTTGCTATTTTTGGGCTTTAGCCAGCCGCCTAGCCATGTCATACAGGAATTCTTGAGAAATTGTAACTAGGCTAGCTGGAGAAGCACGTGAGGGTGCAACAGGTGGTCGAGGTGCTACTGTTGTAGATGAAGACTCTGGAACCTCAGCAGGTGCGGGAATATCGGCTGCATCTGTAGCCTCAGGCTGGATACCACTCTCTCTGGCCTCTGTGGGCTCTTCCGTAAACTCGGTAAACCACGCAGTCTCAGTCGCCATACCTCTGCTCAATGCCTCAGCCAATAAAGTAGCTCCAGCAGATGCGACAGACTGACTCCGCGCTCTTGATATTGGGTTTGTCTCATCTCTTATCAACCCAATATCAGTGATCTTATGGACCACCACTCGCTGATCAACCAACGACAATTCTTGCACCTTTGACTCCTGACAGAGTCGATCAATGAGGCATGGAAAGGGAATGGTGGTGCTGTCTACTATCGCCCGCTCCCGTATCTCCTCTGCAATATATCTCAAAAAGTTTATGGCGTACCCCTCCATGATGCTCGCTACTAGTGCAGCTCTGTTAGGTGAAAGCATATTATCGTTGCTGGTTGGTACCAGCCTGTGCCGAACCAATGACCACCAGAATTTAGTTTGAAAGTTTAGTATGACCTTTTTAATCTGTGATTCGATGCCATGCAACCACTCAACTAACGGACCCCGTATGGTAATGATGAGTGACAATCATGTGTACTGCCTGATACGTTCTTCACTGTTTAGTTTCTTGATTTTGATTTTCTTGAGCTCGGAAAGTTTGTGATCAAACTCGGTTGTGTTCATCGGGGCCTGATAATCTGGACCATAGTGCAACCTAGAAATAGTCATCTCAGGGATGTCTACAAGTGTCTCCTGAACCAACACCTGAGTCAATGCTGGTCTCTTCTTCCAATCTGGCGTCCTAAGGCTAGACGTTGTAACGTGGCTGCATAGGTGACATAAAACTCTCTGACCAAGAAAGGGTTGTAGCTCCCCGATGGCTCAGTCAACCACCCGAACCTGTGTCTCTCAAACAATGCCTGCAGCTAGGGGAGGTCCTTGAGCCCTGTGGTGACCAGTCTGGGCTCCTCATAAATGCTCCTCTTCGGATGACCCTTTTCATTAGGAGCCATGTCCCTGTTGTAAATGACCCGTATACCATGGACGCACCATCGCCTCACCATCCGTGGTTGATAAGTGGATGTGTGTGAGGTCTCCGTCAACTCATCATCTGTGCTTCCCTGTTGGGCACTTGATTCATCAGCACCCTCTGCATTTGCCACAGCTGTGGTGCCCTCGGGGGAAATCGGGACTGCGGCCCCAACATTCTCTTCTACTCGGCTAGGTGGGTCTCTTGCAAGTGGGGTAGGAGATGTGGCCAGGGCTGTCGGATTGGTAGGGCGTTGCGTCCTAGTCCTGGTTGATCTCCTTGCGAGTTGCTCCTCTAAGATCTGTATTCCTCCACCAAGCCATTCGACTCTTCGGAGGATGAGGGCTCGTCCCTAAGTCTGCGATATGAGGGATGACTTTTCTCCGGCCCCTGTTTCTTGGCCGGACCCTTTCTTGGTGTACCCTTTGGTTCCATTGTATCTGTGCAATGATGGTTACTATGCAAGATGAGATTAAATAAAATGAGATTTTAACTGTGTTCCTGCAGACTGGACGAACTCGTCATTTGCAAGTCAACAACTGGTGAACCAGTGTTTTGTTGAACCAGTGGACTCAACAACTGGTCATGACAAGTCGTTACTTGTGGAAACAGCTTGTTAGAACAGTCATTAGGTAGACTGTTTACATCTCCCATTCCCTACTTAGGACGAGCTACACAACGAGTCATGATGTGAATCCATAACTCGTTATTTGGTTCGTGCTCAAGAGTATATTTATAGTGTACAGTGGTGGTGATGGGTCATGTAACGATCATTGGGCATGCCNATGGGGTTGAACCTGAGCCATAACTCGTTATTTGGTTCGTGCTCAAGAGTATATTTATAGTGTACAGTGGTGGTGATGGGTCATGTAACGATCATTGGGCATGCCCACGAGTCGTTACATGAGGCATCATCACTGGGTATATGAAAAGCACTAACACCCATGTTCCATCTCAACTAAGTTGCAATCTCACAAGCACAGATCATCATATAACTAAAGGGCCCGTGTTCAAATTTACATACAAAGTCATGGCACTAGGGTTTCATCTAAAAATCATGACAGTGTTCAAATTCACAATTTTACACAAAAATGAGTAGGTTAGAGCTTTAAATAATTAAATACTTACAAGTGGAAAAGCAGAGATGGGAATTTAGCAGTGGGTGATTCCAACTTGAGGTCGCGTTTGAATGTGGCAACTTTGAGCAGATTTACGGGTCGGCTGTGCTTTGATAATGGATGGGAGTTTGTGAACTATTTGAAAGTGGGAGATGATTTGGGAGAAGAAGAAGTGGGAAACTTGAGTTGAAATTTTGGTTTGAGTATATGTGAGAAAATTAGAGGGCACAATCGGGTGTTTTATATGTTTTGAAAATAAAATTAACCCGATTTGTACGTGGGTCGGGTTGGGTGGAAATTTTAACTTAATGCTCCACGACCCACGTGACGAGTCGTTCAGTAAAGAAATGACCGTTTGGCTTCTCGTTCAGTTGATTGAGTTTAGGATCTTACCTGGGACCTGATGACTCATTGAACGACTCGTGGTGTTACCCAACGAGTCGTGATATGAGTCGTAGGCCTGTACTCTGTTGGGCCTTCAGTGTTGTCTTGACGGGTCACTTGGAAAATCGTTGGGCTGTCCCATGATTCATTAAGTCACTCATTATTGCCTGTTACAACTTAAGTGCTTCATCAAACCAGTAAAATTAACAGAGGACCTCATGACTCGTTCTCACTGGCAACGAGTCGTTGGGTCAATCGTTTCTACCTTATTTTTTGCATCAGTGTCCACGAGTGAACTTGACGAATCGTTAAGTCAAACAGTGACTCATTCTGTGATTTTTGGCACCGACAACTGAAGTTCATATTTTTGGTTCCAGCTGCAAATTTCCCATCTTAATCACCT